>OY288272.1:7382031-7650585 GCA_958450335.1 Hibiscus tridactylites | reverse complement strand
GAAGGAACTGAGTAGTAGCCGAGAAATTTAATTGGCAGTACCATTAATTTATTTGACTAAAAAATATGAATTAATCCGCAAATAAAACAATAATTTTCAACTTGTTTAATTATTAAGGGAATAAAAAAAATCCCAGCACCTACATATTGTTAGACCTGGCAAACTAGACCCGAGACCCGAAACCCGAACCGAATTATCCGAACCGAAACCCGATTTTGACCCAAACATGATGATTCGAAGTTGACCCGAAACCCGAACCGAACCGAACCGAACCCGAAAATTTTGTTGAACCGAAATGGACCCGAACCGAAATAGACCCGAACCGAATAGACCCGAACCGAATGGACCCGAACCGAATGCTACCCGAACCGAAAGCTTAACCGAAAGCTGAACCGAATATCGACCCGATTTTAACCCGATTTTGACCCGATTTTAACCCGAATATCTATTGTTAACAATATAATAAATAATAAAATGAAGTATAGAAATTTGAGATCTTGGTGACCAATTTTATAATTTCATCATAAAATATAGCATAAAATTGAAATTGTAGACTAAATTGACAATTTGGAAGTGGAGAAATTTGAGAGTCCAATGATCAAATTTTGTAATTATACTATATAAATAAATAGGGGTCAATTTTGGCTAAAAATTAAATCTTTGAAATTAAAATGAACGAAAATATCAATATATTAAATTAATAGACTAAATTACAAAGATTAGTCAATTTCAACTAAAAGTAAATTTTTAGAGACTAAATATCACTACGGGGAGGGGATTTGTATATCCGAAGTCTAAACCATGAGAATACTTGTGACTAAATTAAATTAAACTAGAACTTAAAGTTGACTAAAATGTAACATTTTAAATGCAACATGACCTAAAAAGTAATTAATCTCTAGCTTAAAAAATTGGTGGCTTATTTCCCTCCAAAATTTTGTCTTTTCTCTCTCTATTTTTTCCAATTGTCTTTTTCTTTTTTTTCAATCTAGCTTAAAAAATTGGTGGCTTATTTCCCTCCAAAATTTTGTTTTTTCCCTCTCTATTTTTACCAATTGTCTTTCTATTTTTCTTGATTTAATTGAGTTTCAATTTAGATTAATTTAATTGAAATTTCACATTTAGTTTTAAAATTATTTTAATTATGTCCGTGATTTATGCTTTTAGATTTTAGTTAATTCAATTAGATCCTAAGTTTAATAAATTAATTCATTTCAGACATTATTATTATTATTATTATTATTATTATTATTATTATTATTATTATTATTATTATTATTATTATTATTATTATAAACTTTGATTCAATATAATTATACAAAAAAAAATTATATGGATACATGAAGCTTTGATTTAAATATTTAATCAAATTCAAATGCATAGATTGACAAGTTGAATTAGAATTAATCTCATACATCAATAACTCTAAACTAAACCATAAATACTAAACCTCAAACCTTTAACCCAACTCAAATCAAATTGACCCAAAAATTTAAATGTTGACCCGACCCGAAATTGACTCGATTTTAACCCGAACCGAAAGCGACCCGAACGACCCGATTTTGACCCGAACCGAAAGCGACCGATCCGATATTGACCCGACCCGAAAACAACCGATCCGATTTTGACCCGATCCAATACCCGAACCGAATCCGACTCATCACAGACCCGAACCCGAACCGAATCTAAACCGATTCTAGATACACCCGAAATGACCCGAACCGAAACGATCCGAACCGAACCCGAACCGAATGACCCGATTGCCACCTCTACATATTGTCCTACCTTGATTATAAATAAATAAATAAATAAATAAATATTGTTCTACCTCTAATGGCAGAATTTAACTTATTTATTGAGAGGTCATCTAAAATTATTTAAATTTAAGAAGACAATATCATGAATTATATGCTTTTTAGAAGAGTAAAATACAATTATACTATTACTCCAATTTAAAATTTTTTAAAATTTAAAATTGAGGAAGGGGACGTGGCAAAAAAAATATAAAAAAATATTTTAAAAGTAATTAATAATCTGATAGTGTTGTGTTAAAAATTTGTGCTTGATAAGGAACGATTTTCCTAATATGACATTATCTGATAGTTAAAGAATAAAATTTCAGTAATTAAAATAAAAGCACAATGTCTATAACTTTCTTTAGAAAGATAATATTTGAAGCAAAAGATATTAAAAATTTTAAAATAAATATGTAAATGAATCATGCAATCAAGAGGGAGAACACTAAGAAATCAAATGTGTAGAAAATGCCCTAGTTTTTCCTTCCTTGGCTTTTTGTGTGTGTGTGTTTTTGTTTGACCTTTATGACATTATAATATATGTAACTATAATGCAAATGGGTATGGTTAAAATGAAGGATGACTTTGATTAAAATAATTAAGATATAAAAGTCAATAGTCAACTATGTTTGGAATGGTCCAAATGAAGTAGAGTATCTTTGCATGTGCCTTTCCTTCCAGGTTGATGATGGTGGAAGGGTTCAATCTTGGAGGATTTTTGCTTTATACGGAAAATAACGTATAATTTTCAATTAATGGTTATTCGTTATGGATGAGTTTAAAGTAAACGTCGTGTACTAATATGTATAAATAATTAGGCTAAAAAGTTATTTTTGCTCCTCTGGCGATTCAATTTATCGATTTCGCTCTTATGATATTTTCGCATCAATTTAGTCCCTGAAGTAGTCCAATTACATCAATATTTTCCCCTCGACTGACGAAAGCCAACATTGATCGTTACGGCGGTGACGTGGCAGTTTAGGATGACGTTGTAGAGGGTAAAATTAATTTTTCAAGCGAGTTCGAGGAAAAATTAATTTTTGGTTGAATACGAGGGTAAAATTGATTTTTTAGATAAATATACGAATTTAAGAAAATATTAAAAAATACTAAAATTATGTAAAAATAATAATAAAAAATTAAAATATTTTATTAATATATAGCTAAAAATAACAAAATTTAAAAAAAATCTAAAAATAAGTAAAAAATATAAAGGCTTAATCCACTTTCCCCCTAAACTTTACATGTTTTCCTAACTTGCACCATAAAGTTTATTTTGACCATTTTTGTCCCCTAACGTTTTCGACGTTACCCATATTTCTGTTTTGACCAATCAGAATGCGCCATGTCATTTTTATTTACTTCTATAATAAAATAAAATAAAAATAAATAAACTAAATATATTAAAATACCTAAAAACACCCTCATCTTCCTCCTCATTACCTTCTTCCCCAACTTTCTTTAACAACTTTTCTATACCTCTTCGTTCCTATAAAAAAAAAAATTCAATTACGACCTAATCATTCTCACACGCCCTCAGATTTTGGTGTCACCATTTACTTTAACCACTCTCTCGGCGGCCCTATCAATCCTTCTTTGTGTTTTTTTTTTCATCTCCAAATTACCATTTTTTTTCCATTATACAAATCTCTTGGAGCTTCATTTAAGAATTAAGATACCCAACTTTGTCTTTTGCCTTATTCCCTTGCATTTTGTTACATACAGTAGCTTACTTTTTTAATTTCATTCTTCCGGGGAACACCATTGCAGACTTGGAACTTTAATAACCGATACAGCTACATGTTATAATTTGCATTTAGACTGAAATTCAGTTTCATCGACATGAAGATAGGGTGTTTTAGGTATTTTAATATATTTATTTTATTTTATTTATTTTCATTATTTTAAAATTTAAAAATAAATAAATAAATGACATGGCGCATTCTGATTGGTCAAGATAGATTTTTTTAACGATAAGAGATAATATGAGTAACGTCAAAAACGTTAGGGGGCAAAAGTGGTCAAAATGAACTTTAGGGGGCAAGTTGGGGGAGTGTATTAAGCGAAATATAAAATCAATATATCATAAGGTATTAAATTATAAATTATTCAAAAATCAAAACTTAAAAAATAAATTTTACCCTTTAATCCTAATTTCTACGTTTTAAACCCTAAAAATTTTAAACTTTAAATTACAAACCTTAAATCTTACACCCTAATTGAAAATTTTATCAATATAAAGTGAGTATGAATCACAAAAGTATGTGTATAAATTTAATCAAGTAAAGGGTTTAAATTTTAGGGCTTAAGGTTTCTGATTTAGAAATTAGACTTAGAGTGTAGAGTTTAATTTTTTAGTATTGAGAGATAGAAGCACCAAAAAAGGTAAAAAAAAATTGTTCGGTTGAGAGAATCACATTAATCGTACTTTAGTATTCTTTTTTCCTTACATTTTTTGAAGAGAAAGAAAGCCATAATCGTCTAATTTTTTAATGAAGGTTTTTATATTTTTAATACTTTATAAATATTTCAAATTTTAATTATTAAATAATTTATAATTTATTAGCTTATGATATTTTAGTTTTATAATTTTTACTTATTTTTAGATATTTTAATTATTTTATTTTTAGATATATTTTTTTAAAAAATTATTATTTTTAATGTTATTTTAATATTTTATATTTTACTTATATTTTTTGTCTAAAAATTAATTTTACCCTTGAACTCGCTTGAAAAAAATCAATTTTACCCTCTACCATGTCATCATAAACTGCCACGTCACTACTATAACGGACAACATTGGCTTTCGTCAGTCAAGGCCCGAGGGGCAAACAATGATGCAATTGGACTACTTCAAGAGCTAAATTTATTCAAACATACCATAGGGGCGAAGTTGATAAATTAAGACTACTACAAGGGCAAAGGTGACCCTTTAGCCAAATAATTATATCACTGACATGCGTCATTAACTATTTTAATAATGTTTGAAATTATAGGTGTAACACCCGGGTTTGGGGGTCGGATGAAAATAATAATAAAATAATGTTTTGGGTTTCGGGTTGTAATTAAATAATAAAATATTTTCATGGGCCTCGTGATTTCAAAATATTTAAGGTTATGTTGGGCCTATCTCTTAAGTCTAAAATCCATGGACTTGAGATGTGGGTTTTGGCCATTCATTAATGGCATAGTTGTAAATATGAATTTTTGGGTGAATTAAAAATAAAACAAAAGATGAGAGCATGTGCTCATCTTCTTCCTCACTTTCAATTTTTCAAACCAACGGCAAAGGAAGAGCTCTCTCACCTAGTTACTATCCCATTCTCCTACCACTTCATCCTTAGAGCTTTTTGAAAGAAGCGAGATTTTGTGTTGATGAAGTCTCGGGAACAAATCCGGAATCGTTGGAAGTTTAACCGGCTAGTATGGTCGAGCTTGGAAATGTCGGTGGGTGGTTAAATATTTTTAAATGATTTTCAAGTGTTGGTTCGAGCATGTGAACCTAGGTTGGGCTTGGTAAACCCACCTAGAGTTGGGATTAGAGTGGTAGCCTAATCCCAAGCTTTAGTTAGAGACCTTGGTTGATCTTTAAATTGTTGATTTATGCCTCATGTTTAATTGTGTTTATGGTGGTTATGTATATGTTGTTATACATGTATGTTGAGGCATGGCTTGTTGCATTGTTATATGCATGTTGATGATAAATATGATGGGGATATACATATGTATGAAATATGATGTGATATTTGTATTAATGATATACATGTAGTGTTGACATGTGAACTGATATTATGAGGTGGTTGCATGATCCGAGGATCATGGTGAGTACATGCTATGCATGGAAATGTGGTTTGTGCATGACGGTAAGTCATGGTGAGTACGTGTTAAGCACGGAAGATGTTATGAAATGATATTGTGAAAGATTAACGAAATGTGTAGTATTGGCACTAGTATGCTTGGGTACAAATGATCGATCATTAGGACGTATAGTGTGCACACGTGAGTCAAAATGCGCGCGTGATCTTGATGATGGTAGTCATCAAGATGGAGTACGGGCTCGCCCAGAAATCTTCTTATATATATTAGTCGGTGATGAGTGGAATCCCATCAACGGTCGTGAGGATGAGTGAAATCCCCTCCGCGTGAAACGAGGCGTGTGGATGAGTGGAATCTCCTCCGCGTGAACGACGATGAGTGTAATCCCACCGTCAGGTAATGGTTGTGTTGTTGGATGTGAGTTCCAACGGTTATCCGCGTATTCGAGTCATAGCTAGGTGTCAATATGGATTGTGAATTAAGCTGCTTATATGTTGAATATATATGTTTCCAAATGTGGTGGTTATGGACTTGTGAGCATGACATGATTTTGATAACTTGTTCATGCATCATATATATATATTTATGGCTCTTGTGGTTCGAAGGTAAGAACTCATGCATTCTACCTTGGTTGTATGCTCGTGCTTGAACCATGCATTGTCGAAAATTTGTTTTATGAGCTTACCCTCACTAAGCTTTTATGCTTACGCTCTTTTTGGTTTGACAATGCAGAGCAGTAGCTTGTGGGTGGCAAGGGCAAGGAAAGGTCTCCAAGTGTATTTATTTAATATTTTAATTGTTTTAAGCTCTTTTAGATTTTTATTTTATTCAAAATAATCTTTTGTTTTTATATTATTCGTGCTAAAGTTAATTTCATATTTGATTTATTCATCTTTTGGTTAATCTATTATGATCAAGTGTGATATGATATTACTGACCACAAATTGATTTAACAAGGTTAGACGTTTGATTTTTTTAAGTAAAATTAGAGGTTCAAATTCTGTTGTTGTGTATGGAGTAAATCGGACCGAAAAATTCTTTTTGCAATGAATTTCTATAATATTTAATTTAAATTAATTTATTAATAAATAAAATATTAGTAATTATAAAAATAATATAATATGATATTTGACGGGGATACATAAACGAGTTAACAACAAGAAAAAAAAATTAGGCCATGATTTTTTATGGCAATGAAGACAAATACAATATAAATAAGAAAGTTTATTATAAAATAATTAAACATTTATAAATCATTTGTTGCCGAGCAAAATAAATATAGAACATTCATTCTTTTACCAAATCTTCCCAAGTCATGGTTAGACCTGACAAACTTGACCCGAGACTCGAAACCCGAACCGAATTATCCGAACCGAAACCCGATTTTGACCCGAACATGATGATTCGAAGTTGACCCGAAACCCGAACCGAACCGAACCGAACCGAAAATTTTTGTTGAACCGAAATGGACCCGAACCGAATAGACCCGAACCGAATGGACCCGAACCGAATGCTACCCGAACCGAAAGCTGAACCGAATATCGACCCAATTTTAACCCGATTTTGACCCGATTTTAACCCGAATATCTATTGTTAACAATATAATAAATAATAAAATGAAGTATAGAAATTT
The DNA here is from genome assembly GCA_958450335.1 of Hibiscus tridactylites. Classification (NCBI taxonomy): domain Eukaryota; kingdom Viridiplantae; phylum Streptophyta; class Magnoliopsida; order Malvales; family Malvaceae; genus Hibiscus; species Hibiscus tridactylites. The sequence continues at coordinate 7,643,340 of OY288272.1, read as the reverse complement.
GAGATCTTGGTGACCAATTTTATAATTTCATCATAAAATATAGCATAAAATTGAAATTGTAGACTAAATTGACAATTTGGAAGTGGAGAAATTTGAGAGTCCAATGATCAAATTTGTAATTATACCATATAAATAAATATGGGTCAATTTTGGCTAAAAATTAAATCTTTGAAATTAAAATGAACGAAAATATCAATATATTAAATTAATAGACTAAATTACAAAGATTAGTCAATTTCAACTAAAAGTAAATTTTTAGAGACTAAATATCACTACGGGGAAGGGATTTGTATATCCGAAGTCTAAACCGTGGGAATACTTGTGACTAAATTAAATTAAACTAAAACTTAAAGTTGACTAAAATGTAACATTTTAAATGCAACATGACCTAAAAAGTAATTAATCTCTAGCTTAAAAAATTGGTGGCTTATTTCCCTCCAAAATTTTGTCTTTTCTCTCTCTATTTTTTCCAATTGTCTTTTTCTTTTTTTTCAATCTAGCTTAAAAAATTGGTGGCTTATTTCCCTCCAAAATTTTGTTTTTTCCCTCTCTATTTTTACCAATTGTCTTTCTATTTTTCTTGATTTAATTGAGTTTCAATTTAGATTAATTTAATTGAAATTTCACATTTAGTTTTAAAATTATTTTAATTATTTCATGATTTATGCTTTTAGATTTTAGTTAATTCAATTAGATCCTAAGTTTAATAAATTAATTCATTTCAGACATTATTATTATTATTATTATTATTATTATTATTATTATTATTATTATCATTATTATTATTATTATTATTATAAACTTTGATTCAATATAATTATACAAAAAAAATTATATGGATACATGAAGCTTTGATTTAAATATTTAATCAAATTCAAATGCATAGATTGACAAGTTGAATTAGAATTAATCTCATACATCAATAACTCTAAACTAAACCATAAATACTAAACCTCAAACCTTTAACCCAACTCAAATCAAATTGACCCGAAAATTTAAATGTTGACCCGACCCGAAATTGACTCGATTTTAACCCGAACCGAAAGCGACCCGAATGGCCCGATTTTGACCCGAACCGAAAGCGACCGATCCGATATTGACCCGACCCGAAAACAACCGATCCGATTTTGACTCGATCCAATACCCGAACCGAATCCAACTCATTATAGACCCGAATTAGACCCGAACCCGAACCGAACCGACCCGACCCGAATCTAAACCGATTCTTAATAGACCCGAAATGACCCGAACCGAAACGACCCGAACCGAACCCGAACCAAATGACCCGATTGCCACCTCTAGTCTTGGTCAATACATCTACTTTTTTTTATTCAAATTCATGTCCGCAACATTCCATAAGATTAGGTCGAATGATAAAATAAGTTTACAAAAATTTTGGTTAGTCATCACCAAAAATTATCAATTGAATTTAAGTTTGAATGATACCTTTAAATTTATATACGTTTAAACTAATTATTTTTAATATAAAATTAAAAAAAATAAAGGTTTATCGGTATCATAAGCCTTTAAACTTTTGGGGGAAAATCAATTAAGCCCCTAAACCTTTTTTACACCCAATTAAGCCCTTATACTCCTAAATCTCATCAATTCACTCATTTGACTGTAAAATTCAACAGTTTTTTAGATCAGTTGGCGCAATGTGTCGTGTTACAATGTTGTTATTTGACATTTCCAGAATTTTTTATTTTATTTAAAATATTTTTTAAAAGTTCTAAAAGTTCTAAAAAAAAACTTGTAAACCTTATCAAAATAGTTTTCTAAAAAAATATGTAAATGTCACATGGCAGAACTGTAGTGCATCATATGACAGTAATATCTCAAGAAAAAAATCGTCAAATATTGATGATTAAAGTTGATCAAAGGGTTTAATTAATAAAAATTTAGAGTATAAAAGCTTAATTGGGTGTAAAAAGAAAATTTAAAGTGCTTAATTATTTTGTTTTTCAAAAATTCAAGAGCTTATGATACCCTTAAGCCAAAAATAAATTAGCTTTGATTCACAATTTCCGACTCAAATTTAGAAGTCAAAAGTTAATGAAATCAAGATCATATTCACACGCGAAAGTAAGGATGCTTATTGAGCGAGTTGATCGCGAGTTGAGTAGTGCTCGACTTGTGCTCATTAAAAAATTTTGTTACTCAACTCGACTCGTTGCTCATTAAGCTCGATAAAATTTTGCTCCGCTTGTACTCTTTAAAAAAACACGTTGCTCTTTAAGCTCGCCAAAATTTTTACCATTTTTCTTTTAAAAATAGGTAAAATCTAGTGATACTATTAGAGCTTAATATAAACATAGAAATTCAGAAGAAAAAAAATTGAGGTCTAAGGTGATAAATAAACAAATCTGTCATGACCAAGTTGGAGATAAAATTGATATTCGAGTGTAAGACTCTTTTTAGTTTCTCAACAATCTTTGATAATCAACAAAAGATAAAATGCCTTAGAAGTTTCGGGGTTTAACTTTGATTCGTATTTTTATATGGAAAGTAAAAACGAAGACGTTTCACATTTTCTACTTTTATACGAAAAGTAATAATAAAAAAGGGTAAACTACATAAATGACCACCATACTATTGCAAAAGTCGCAATTTGACCACCTTACTTTTTTTCGAAGCAATTAAACCATCATACTATTAAATTGGGTGCAATTTGACCACCAGCCGTTAAAGGTTAACGACAGGGTGACGTGTCAGTTAAAAAATAAGGGTATAATTACACATTTGGTCCTTACTGCTTATACATTCTTTCAATTTAATTAATTTTAATTAAATCCCTCCAATAAGGTAGTGACACGTGTCACCACCTAATTAAATAATTAATTTATTTTATTAAATTAAAATTAGAACTAAATTGAAAGAATGTATAAGTAGTAAGGACCAAATGTATAATTATACCCTTATTTTTTTAACTGACACGTCACCCTGTCGTTAACCTTTAACGTCTGGTGGTCAAATTGCACCCAATTTAATAGTATGATGGTTTAATTGCTTCGAAAAAAGTAAAGTGGTCAAATCGCGACTTTTGCAATAGTATGGTGGTCATTTATGTAGTTTACCCTAATAAAAAAGGAAAGACTCATTATTTAATTTAATTTATTATTAATACAAAACTTTTTTAATTTTCGGGATATACAAAACGTTTTAGAAATTTGAAACCAAAATTTTATTGGTAAATTACCTAGCAATTCACTGAACTTTTCTATAGTTTTCAACTAGTATTTAAACTTTTTGGAACATAACTTTTTTAAAATGTAGCCACCAAAAAATCATAAAAGAATTTATAAAAAAAATAACGAGCTACTCATGAACCTATCGAGTCGAGTTGGACCTTGCTCAACTCGACTCGATAAGTTCTCGAGTCGAACGTTAACCGAGTTTTGACCGAGTAGAGCCCAAATTATTTGCGAGTTACTCAACTCAATAAGCAGCCATACGCGAAAGTCCGGTGTTTTTTTTAATAAAGTTTAACTTCTTATATGTAAAAAAAGGAAAAAATTAATGTACCACAAACAAGTTAGACATTTTTTATAATAAATAAGTTTAGGACTTAATGTTTATATATCTTATCAAATTAATCCTTAATTTTAGTTAAATTGAACCTTTAATAATTTTAGTTAGACTATTGTAAATTTAACTAAATGATATTAAACTGTCAAACTTTAACATTCCATGTGATAATACACGTCTACTTTACTGATGACATGTCATTATATCATTGACATGTCATCTACGTCATAATTCACTATCTTTAAAATACATTATTTTTTAATATGCATTTCTATTTTAAATTATTTAATAATTAGCATAATTTCATGCTAGTAATAAAAGTACATGTAGTTTGTCACATGAATTGTCACGTTAATTCTCTGAAAATTTTAATGAGTTAATCCTTATTTGCATTAAAATCACACAAATTTGACTTAAAAAAGGGTTAAAATCTAAATTTAATATAAAAAACAAGGATCAAATTAATAAAAATATAAATACTAATAATTAAATTTATTATTATGTTTTTTAGTTCTAATGACATTTTTTTCCTCGAATTAAAATAAACATTTTAGCCCTAAAATTTTATGGTTTTTAAGAATATATATTTTGAACTTTTTACATAAAATGAAAAAAATAATTGATATCAATATTAATATTAGTAAAAAGAAAAAATAATTGACGTTAACTTAAGGTCTACTATTTTTTTCGCCAACTGATTTAATTTGACAAAAGGAAAAAGGTTTGATGACTAAAGGAGACGAATATTTTTTAAACCTACATAATATTTCTAACAAAAGTTTGAAGGCTAAAATTATCATTACTTTTTTTTTGAAAAAAGTATACCAAATAACTTAAATAAACAAGTTTACATGATATAAAAATAGCTATAAACAACCAAGTGTCGTACTTAGTGGGAAATATTTTGAATGACCCTCTTTCGTGATTCTTTGAGTTCATATTGGTACGGGGAAATATTTTTGAATGACCTTCTTCCTATTCTTTGGGTTCATGTTGATTTGTATGGTTGTCTCTAGGTTGGGCGTTCGATCAATATAAGTTGAGTCGAGTAAATTTTTTAAAGTTATTAAAGTTTATAGATCTTATTTTACAGTTTAAATTTTACTTGATTTTTTTAATCGAGTTTATAAAATTCGAGTCGAATTTTTGAGTTCTGTACAAATTTAATTGTAATTATTTATAATACCATAATACATATTATTCTAATTTTAACAACTTTCTATATCTATATACGATATAAATATATATTTCTTCATATTTTCACATGTAATATACATTATTATACATAACATATCAGACAGGATTGACAGACTCGACTCGAACTTGAAAACTGATCAATTAGTTAATGAAAATTTCGAGTTATTCAAATTTCCATTTCATAACTCAAACTTTATTTGAAGAGTCGAGTCGAGTTTAAGAAATTACGAGTTGAGTTAAAACGAGTCAGTTTTTTTGAGTCGAGTCGAATAATTCAATTTTTTCAAGTTGAGTTTTGCTCGCCCCTAGTTGTCTTGCCTCCTATTAATTATAGATATATTATAAATAAATATAATAAAGGGCAAAGTACCCGAATGGTCACTAAACTATCCCTGAAAAAATAAAATGGTAACCAAACTTTCAAAAGTTACATAATGACAATTAAACTTTATGTTTTGTTACAAAATGGTAATTGTGCCGTTAACTTCCCTTAAAGAGGTTACATGGATGTTAAAATATTTTGTATAATCATAGTTACACATTCAATCAATTTAGTCATAATTCGAAGAAATTCAATAAATTTAACCAACAATGTTTACACATTGTTATAATTTAGTCCTAATTCTAAAAAATTAACCCTTGATATTTCAAAATTACTTCAATTTAGTCCCTCTTCATCCATTCATCTTTCCATTATCTCTCATACCTTTTCATCCTTTTCTTCATTTATTTAAGATTTGATTTTTCTTTCATTGCTCATTGGATCTAATCTTGGGATGGAGAGTGACTAAATTGAAGTAATTTTGAAATAGCAGAGGTTATTTTTTTTAGAATTAGGACTAAATTATAACAATGTGTAAAAATTGTGGGTTACATTTATTAAATTTCTTCGAATTGTGAGTAAATTGATTGAATGTGTAACTATGGATGACTAAATGTGCTATTATACAAAAACTTTTAACAGCCATGTAATCTCTTTAACATAAGTTAACGACACAGTTATAATTTTATAACAAAATATAAAGTTTAATTACCATTTTGTAACTTTTAAAAGTTTAATTATCATTTTTTTCAGGAATAGTTACCATTTGTCGGGTACTTTACCCATTATATATAGCATAAATTACGTAAATCAACACTCAACTTTTCTCACAAACCTATTTTAGTCACTGAAGTTTCAAAACATTCAATTTACTTACCGAAATTTAGACATTAAACGTTTTTGGCCACTCTAAACCTAAACTCATAAATCCTAACCCTAAACCATAAATTCTAACCACTATCCTTCAATTATAAACCCTTAAACATACACAATATATTAATCACTAAACATTAAAATCAAGACACTTGTAGAAACTTTTAGTTTCTAACGTCAGTGTGGATAGAAATCCTTTGCCCATTTTCGGTGCCCCTACTTATGCCCCACGCTCAAAATTAGGTATAGAATATATGGTTTAGGGTTTTAGGTTTGGGTTTATGGTTAGGGTTTAAGGAATTTAAGCTAGGGTGTATTTTTAGGATATAAGGTGTAGGGTTTAGGATCAGATTTTAAAGTTAGGGCTTGAAATTTAATTTTGTAATATTTTTTAGTGTTGGACATAAACAGAGCACCGAAAAAGGACAGATGATTTTTATCCCGTCAATGTATGAAATAATTACCCTTTGATGTAATATTAAATAGTTTGAAAATGATTCGTGAATAATATTTTCCTAGTTCTATTGAAATTTGCAACCGGTTGGCGCGCGGTTTTTCTTAAAAAAATTATTACTTGATTTTATACCCTTTGACAGGTTTAAACAATTTAATTCATTATATATATCTATTTAATAAAATTATTACAAGATTTTATACCCTTTGACAGGCTTAATTATAAATTGCTAGACGTGTATTTAAATCAATCTTTTAGATTCCAAATTGAAGTAAAAAAATCAAAATATTAATTTTTAGTGTTAGGTTTTTGTCCCTTTGAGATCAAAAGTTCATCCAGGCGTTTACACACCAAAAACAATAAAGAATTGAAATGGGTGCAATTCATTAAGCAAATTAGCACTTAGCAGCAACCAAACTAAGGTGACTTTTTGCTTGTCGGATTCTCATTCTATTAAATAATTTTTTGCCGGCCACCCCATAGTAATCTTAAATAATTTTAAATTTCTAACCCTTATTTACCCTTCAGATCGTCCTACCTAGTTTTTTATTTTTTTCTGTAATTTAATTTTATCTCATGATTAAAAATAAAATTATAAAATATTTCAGCTAAATGATATTATTTTTAAAATAATTAAATGATATTATTTAATTAATATATTTATACTATCAATAATGAATAAGCTTGCACAGAATCTATAGAGCAATTACAGAAATGATTATTTTAACATTAACACACATAAAATGAGTTTAATTTAAATGGCAAACTAACCCGACCACCATACTATGGTAAATGTATTAAAATGACCACATTAAAAAAATTGACTCAATTGACCACCCAAACTATTGAAATTGGATCAATTAAAGTACCGTCCGTTAATGAGCTAACGGAAGGTGACATGGCAGTTAAAAAAATAAAGATATAATTATACAGTTGGTCCTCGTTACTTATACACTCTATTAATTTGATCCTAATTTTAATTTAATAAATTAAATTAATTATTTGGTGACACGTGTCACCACCTTATTGGATGACTTTAATTATTTTTATGTTATAAAGTACCACATATATTATATGTTTATATGGTGAAAAAATGCATGTGCTTACCACTAGACTAATGTTATTTTTGTGATATAAAATACAACATATAATATATCTCTTATATTAGTGTTAATGCAAAGAAAATGGAAGAAATGCGGTTTTAGGGAACTCGACACAACATACTTATGATGCATAAAAACATCTAACCCAATTAAATAAATCTAATAATTAAATTAAAATTAACAATATTTTGTATATATTTTAAATTATGTTTAGTGCACGATTAAAATAAAATTTTAAAATTATATGAAATTTTTTGTATATAACGATTAAAATATATACAAATTTAAAATAACGACAATCCTGCAATAATTAAATTTGTAAAAAAAAATTTGTATATATTTTTTAATTAGTGCAGGATTGTCGTTATTTTAAATTTGAGTATATTTTAAATTTGTATATATTTTAATCGTTATATAAAACAATTCATATAATTTTAAATTTTTTATTTTAATCGTGCACTAAACATAATTTAAAATATATACAAAATATTGTTAATTTTAATTTAATTATTAGATTTATTTAATTAGGTTAAATGTTTTTATGCATTATAAGTATTTGTGTTCGAGTTTCCTAAAACCGCATTTTTTTCATTTTCCATGCATTAACAGTAATATAAGAAATATATTATATGTTGCATTTCATATCATAAAAATAAATTTGGCCTAGTGGCAAGCACATGATTCCTTTTACCAAGGAATCCTTGGTTCGAATCCCCCAGCCCCAATTTTGTTACTTTTAAAATTTCTAGGTATTAATAACGATATAAACATATAATATATGTGGTACTTCATAACTCAGAAATAGGCTTGGCCTAGTGGCAAGCCCAACGTCCTTCCACCCTTTCAACTGTGACACCCGTGTCTTGGGCCTAGGAGTTAGCCGGGTTGTTGTTCGAGTCAAATAAAAATCAAATTAAAATAAACCAACTTTGAATAACGACCTAATTGAATCTAAATAAGGAGGGAGGGACCAAGGTTGTGATTTACCCATGTTTTAAATGAAGCAAGACAACTTTTATGGAAAAGTTGTCATCTTTCTCCTCATTTTCCCCTTTCCTAATTTCAAAACCCTCTCCCCCATTTCAAACTCTCCTAAAACCCTAATTACTATTCCATTAATTTTGCCACTTGATTTCAACTCCAAATTAAAAGGTAATTATATTTTCTTAACATCCTCTCTATTCTCTACTTATCTATTGTTTTAGATTTCAAAAATAGTGAGTTTTGGGAATTAGGGTTCATATGGAAATTTGGGGTTTTTATGGGGTTTTTCAATTTATTTTGAGGAATTGTTTTGGGGTTATGTTTAATCATAATGAAATATACAACACATCTTAATTTGGTAGATTTTGGATGAATTTTCGTAGTGGGTCCTTAGGGCAAATTTTAAAGTATGAAAAATTGGGTTTTTGAGAGGTTTAGTGTTGGAATTGAAGGGCTGATGGTCTACCTATGTTAGGAGGGTGATTTGGGATGTTTTAAAAGTCATTTGGGTGTTTGAAAATGGGTATTTCAGCCAATGGTTGTTGGAGTCCGAAATTGGGTTTTTGAGATGTTATGTGGTTTGGAAATTTTAGGAAATTGGGTTGTGATTTGCAAAGTAGATTGATGGATGAATTAGCATTGGGTTGAGAAGTAATGTATGTGTTTTGTTTGATTAGAATCAAGTTTGGGCATCGGTGAAGCATCGGAAGTGAATCCGGAAAGTTGAAGGTTGTTGCTTGCTTGGTCGTGAGCTCGGGAGCTTAGGTGAGTGGTTAATTGTTTTAAACGGTTTTAAATTGGTTGGTTCGAGTATATGGACTAGATTGGGCTTGGTAGACCCACCTAGAGTTAGGATTAGGGTGGTAGCCTAATCCTAAACTTGGTCTAGAGACTTTGGTTGAACTCATTATATGGTTGTGTATGTCTCGTATGGATTGTGGTATGAATGTCTATGTATATTGCTTTATACATGTGAAATGAGATTTGTAACCCCCTCGTCCCGGTCTGGTCGGATGACCGGTCCGAGTGGGCCACACGGGGAAAACCGAAGCGAAACCCGTTAGGGCTTCCCCTCGGTTAACGACCCAGAAAATTCTTTTTATCTTATCTTGTCTACATGCATAATTTAGACCTAAGTGTGGCACAACAGCGGAAGATACAAACAACGAAACATTCACCGACCAAACAAATGTAAACAGTCCATTTTACTTCATTTCAGCAGGCCGTTTCGAAACACCTATAGGGTGTTCCGAAACGCCCTGACCTAGTCAACGGGCCTGAGTCAACCACAAGGTGACCGTTCCGAAACAGGAGAGACCCGTATCGGAACGGACTTGACGGTCAATATCTCGTGGTCAACGAGATTTGACCGTTTCGGAACTTCAAAGGCCCGTTTCGGAACGTCTTAATCTCGCCAATTTCTCAAAATTCCAGTAGCGAAAACGTTCCGGAACGACCCTCATCCGTTTCGAAACGGCAGGCCAAATACACAGGGGCCGTTTCGGAACACGGGGACTCGTTCCGAAACACCCCCTGTCAGCAGACTTTTCTGGGCTGTTTTGAGGCACAAGGATGCCCCAAAACATCCCCAAGACACCATACAACAGCCAAGCATTTAAACCCAAGATACAACAACATTACTATCATGCTTTAACACAACTTTAACATGTCTAATAACAAGGCAACAATCCATAACATGCATTCATTCAAACAACATTCAAACACATGTAAAACTCTTGAGGCATAGGCTAACATTCAAAGTAAGCAATTAGGCATGGATTACAACTTAGACATGGCATCACAAGCCACACAAAAGCGACATAATATGGAGTCTAAACATGCTCCTAGCAACCGACAACAAACCACCAAAACCTTACACATCCCATTGCTTAAACTATTACATGTCTTAGCATTAAAACCATACTTGATGAACACAGTCCAAAATCACACTTGGAGGCCCTCCACTTGCCCGAGCAACCCACGAACTAAGGATCTGCAATGTTGAACAAAGAGAGCGTAAGCAATAATGCTTAGTGAGGGTAAGCTCTAAAAACAAACCTCAACATTGCAGGGTCCGAGCACGATCTAGCCAAGGCAATTTACATTTACCAAGAGTCCACAAGATATAGATGCATGAGCAATATATCACATATATGCCATAATCATGAGCTCAACACTACCATACATGTGATCACATTTAAACATCCAAACAGCTCATAAATCCCAACACATTGATACACATATCAATCAACATTGGCACCTAGTTAAGACCCGAATACGCGGATAGACACGTTGGAAACTCATGTCCAACAACCACATTACCTCGGTGGGATTCCACTCATCACCGGTCTCGCGGAGGGGATTCCACTCATCCTCACGCCCCGTCGATGGGATTCCACTCATCACCGACTATATTCAATTACAATTCCGGGCGAACCCGTACTCCTCCTTGGTGACTCAACGCCACCAAGGCCACGCGCGACTTTAGACTCATGTGTACACACTAACATCCTAATGATCGATCATTTGTATCCAAGTTTACTAGTGCCAATATTTACTCACATCACATTACTCATTTCATAAACCTTGTGCTTAGCACATACTCACCAACAACCATCATTATGCATGTCTCAAGCATCATAAGTCCAATCTCATTTCACATGTATAAGGCAACATACATAGACATTCATATCGCAATTTATGCAAGACATACACCACCATAAAATGAGTTCAACCAAAGGCTCTAGATCAAGTTTAGGATTAGGCTACCACCCTAATCCTAACTCTAGGTGGGTCTACCAAGCCCAACCTAGTCCGTATACTCGAACCAACCAAATTAAAACCGTTTAACACAATTAACCACTCACCTAAGCTTCCAAGCCCAAAGACCAAGCAAGCACAACCTTCAATTTCCCGGATTCTCTTCCGATGTCCCACCGATGCCCGAACTTGATTCTAATCATTCCCAAACACAAACAAAACATCCACAATCAATATCTTGCCATCGAAACTAACCCGGATTACATTACCAAGCATTTAACACCCAAAACAAGTCCAGAAACAGAATTTTCGAGTAGCCTCTATAACCCACTGATTTCTTCCATTTCAACCATCCAAACAACCCTCAAACACACCCAAAGCAGCTCTCATATATCATACTAGCACCAGCCCTCAAAAACCAACATTAAACAACCCCCAAAACCTCTTTAAAACCCTCCAAAAACCCCTTTGAAACCCAATTCCGAAAATCACTATAAAACTTCATAAAAATTAGATATATTGGACCTTTCAAACAACAAATGACTTATCTACCGTTACTAAATCAAAAACTCAGCTTAAAGTTGACAAAGTTATCATTTTTACTTCAAAGCTCAAAAATCTCAAAATACAAAATCAAGGGTTTTAATGAAAATCATGGGTATGAGCATGTAGAGGGAGGTGAGGACAGGTTAGAAACGTTTTTACCTTTCAAAAATCACCGAGGTTGAAGGTGTATGGTGATGGAATAGTAGATAGGGTGAGGGGAGTTCTTCCTCACGTTGGTGGAGAAGAAGATGAATAGGGGGAGTTGGGTTTTCTTTCTTTTAATTGTTTGTTTAAATTCAAGGCTAAAAGACTACCTTGCCCTTAATGAATTGGGGTATTCACAAGGGCACGCCACTATGGCTAATTGAGATTAAATTTCAAAACAAGGTTAACTCAAATTAATAAATTGAAAACAAAACCCGAAAAATATTTAAATTATAGAACCGAGCCCAAGTAACATAAAAATATTATTTTCACCTAACCCCTAAACCCGGGTGTTACAACTCTCCCCCACTTAAGGAAATTTCATCCCCGAAATTACCTGGTGGAAACAAATACGGAAACTGCTCAACCATATCCGCTTTTCTCTCCCACGTGGCCTCTTCCACACCTCTATGCCTCCACAACACCTTGACCAACTCTATGGTCTTGCCACGCAACACCTTGCTATCAGAGGCAAGTATCTCAACGGGCTCTTCATTATAAGACAAATCCGGATTCAACTCTATTTCCTCAACGGGCATCACATGTGAAGGATCTGATCTATATCTCCTAAGCATAGATACATGAAAGACATCATGAATCTTTTCTAACTCAGAAGGTAGCCTCAAACGATAAGCTACGGGCCCAATCCGCTCATCTATCTCATACGGACCAATAAACCTCGGACTCAACTTGCCTTTCCGGCCAAACCTCATTACCTTCTTCCACGGAGATACTTTCAGAAACACTTTCTCACCCACTGTGTACTCAATCTCTTTCCTCTTCAAATCTGCATAAGACTTCTGACGATCCGAAGCTGCTTTCAAACGGTCACAAATCAACTTCACTTTTTCTGTGGTTCCTTTAAGCAAGTCTGGCATAGGTAACAACCTCTGACCTGTCTCAGCCCAACAAATCGGAGTCCTACACCGTCTACCATACAAAGCCTCGTAAGGGGCCATCTGAATACTAGACTGATAACTGTTGTTGTAAGCAAACTCAACTAACGGTAAGTGCTTCTCCCAAGAACCCTGGAAATCAATCACACAACAACGAAGCATATCCTCTAGAATCTGTATCACTCGCTCTGACTGCCCATCGGACTGCGGATGATAAGATGTGCTGAAATGCAGACGACTACCCAAAGCACTATGCAAACAACTCCAGAACCTCGAAGTAAATCTAGGATCCCTATCTGAAACTACAGACTTTGGAACTCCATGAAGTCTCACAATCTCACGGATGTACAAGTTTGCCAACTTGTCTAAGGAATCCGTAGTGTTCACTGCTAGGAAGTGAGCACACTTAGTGAACCTATCAACAATCACCCAAACTGAATTCTTCTTCGAAGGAGACAAAGGCAACCCCGATACAAAATCCATGGTGATTCTCTCCCACTTCCATTCCGGAATCTTCAAAGGCTGTAGCAAACCTGAAGGAACCTGATGTTCTGCCTTCACTCTCTGACAAACCATACAACGGCTCACATACTCGGCTACATCTCTCTTCAACCCAACCCAGAAGTAATCATTCTTCAAATCTCGGTACATCTTGGTACTACCCGGATGCATAGAAAAGGGACTCGAATGCGCTTCGCTCAAAATCTGACGTCTCAGCTCAACATCTTCTGGTACCACAATTCTATCCCTAAAGCACAACAAGCTCTCACCACTGAAACTATACTCAGTCGGTCTTCCTTCGGCTATGTCTTGAACATGAGGAACTAGGCTCGCATCTTGCAACTGCTTCTCTCTAATCAACTGAATCAAAGAAGGCTTCACTTGCAACTCGGTGATCAAGCCACCATCATCGGACACACTCAATCTAGCAAACATAGCTCTCAGCTCAACGACCACTTTTCTACTCAAAGCATCGGCTACTACGTTTGCTTTACCCGGATGGTACTCAATAGTCAAATCATAATCTTTTAACAACTCCAGCCATCTCCTCTGTCTCAAGTTCAACTCTTTCTGTGTCATCAAGTACTTCAAGCTCTTGTGATCGGTGTAGACTATACACTTCTCACCATACAAATAGTGACGCCAAATTTTCAATGCAAATACAACTGCGGCTAGCTCTATGTCATGTGTAGGATAGTTCTTCTCATAAATCTTCAACTGTCTAGAAGCATAAGCAACAACTCTCCTATCTTGCATCAAAACACATCCTAAGCCTACGTAGGAAGCATCACTGTAAATCACAAACTCCTTACCTGAAACAGGTTGCACTAACACTGGAGCATTCGTCAAAGCTTCCTTCAATTTTTCAAAGGCCTTTTGTCTCGCATCTGACCATTCAAACTTGACTCCCTTTTGCAACAACTTAGTCAAGGGAGCAGCTACTCTAGAGAAGCCATCCACAAATCTCCTGTAGTAACCAGCTAATCCTAGGAAACTCCTAATCTCGGTCACGGACTTAGGTTGTTTCCACTCAACAATAGCCTCAATCTTCGATGGATCAACTCGAATGCCTTCGGCCGAAACAACATGGCCAAGAAATACAACCTCTCGAATCCAGAACTCACACTTACTGAGCTTCGCATACAACTGATTGCTCAACAATCTCTGCAAAACAAATCTCAAGTGCTCATCATGCTCTTCTTCTGTCTTCGAGTACACAAGTATATCATCGATGAAGACAACCACAAACCGGTCTAGATAGTCTCTAAAAATTCTGTTCATCATGTCCATGAATGCTGCTGGTGCATTCGTGAGCCCAAATGGCATCACAAGAAACTCATAGTGACCATATCTAGTCCTAAAAGCTATCTTCGGAACGTCACACTCTTTCACCTTCAACTGATAGTATCCGGATCTCAAATCTATCTTCGAGAACACTGAAGCACCCCTCAACTGATCGAACAAATCATCTATACGAGGCAATGGGTACTTGTTCTTCACAGTCAACTGATTCAGCTGTCTATAGTCAATACACATGCGCATGCTACCATCTTTCTTTTTCACAAACAGCACTGGAGCACCCCACGGAGAACTACTAGGCCTAATGAAACCACGGTCTAATAATTCTTGCAACTGACTCTTCAATTCCTTCAACTCTTTCGGAGCCATACGATACGGAGCTATCAAAACTGGACTAGACCCTGAAACTGTCTCAATCACAAACTCAACATCTCTGTCAGGAGGCAAACCCGGCAACTCTTCAGGAAACACATCTGGGAAGTCACACACTGTTCTGATATCTTTTGGTCTAGCTTCACTCATGTCCGGATTCATAACATAAGCTAAATAGGCCCCACATCCAGAGTCCATCAACCTATGAGCCTCTAAAGCTGACACCACATTAGACAAGAACTTAATGTTCTCGCCCACTACCACTACCTCGTAATCATCAGAGAGTTTCAAGGAGATTCTCTTTGTCTCAAAGTCCACACTAGCCCGATGCTCAACCAACCAGTCCATACCCAAAATAATATCAAAACCATAGAAAGGAAGTTCCATCATGTCAACTGAGAACACATGACCCTGAATCTTCAGTGGACACCTCCTATACATACGTCTAACCACAATTGTCTCACCAAAACAACTAGTAACATGCATACCTACATCTAAGATCTCAACAGGAATATCTAACTTCTGTGCATGCTTACTCAAAATGTAGGAATGCGTAGAACCCGAATCAACCAAAGAAAGCAAGGACATAGACTGTAACTCGAAATTACCTGCTATCACATCGGTGTCGTTCCCGGCCTCTCTCTGAGCATAGACCCTCGCTGGTCCTCCCGTCTCTGGCTGCACAGCCACAACATGTGCAAGGTTCCTCTGAGCATCTACCCTAGGTGCATCGGCCCTCGGCTGGAAGTAGCCACGACCGCGCCCACGGCCTCTCTGAAAATCAGTACCTCTCGCAGGAGCCTGAGCAATATTCGGTGCCTGAGCTGCCTGACGTGGACAGTCTCTCCTAAAGTGGTCCCTCGAACCACAGTTCCAACAAGCATGGAAGTTACCCCAACACTCTCCAATGTGCTGTCTCCCACACTGTGCACACTCGGGCAAGCGCCCTCCTCCTCTATGGCCCTGATGGCCCCTACCATGGTGGCCACCGCCACGTCTCTAATCAAACTGATGTCCGCCACCCCTGTGCCTCTTAGCATCTCTACCATCAAAGTGGCTATGCCTCTTTCCAGAACCAGAACCACCAGCTCGTTTGGCTGAACCCAAACAATGCTCCAAATCCTTGGCCATCGCGACCAACACATCAAAGTCTGAGTAGTCAGAAGCCAACATGTACCTCTTAACCTCTTCATTCAATCCGTATCGGAATCGGTTACAGCGTTCCACTTCAGTAGGAACCAACTCTGGGGCATACTGACTCAAGCGAACAAAGCGGATCTCATAATCAGTCACTGAAGCATCTCCCTGAGTGAGAGCCATGAACTCTCTCTTCTTCTCATCTAGGTACCTCGGTCCCAAGTACCTCTTCCTGAAAGCAAACTCAAAGAAATCCCAATCTATCTCGGCCTCTGGAACCCCGGTAGTGATGGTGACCCACCAGGTGTAGGCATCACCCTGAAGCAGTGAGATCACACAACCAAATCTACGTGCGCCCGCACAACCCATCTGAGCCAAGATACGAACCGTCTTCTCCAACCATAACTCTGACCTCTCCGGAGTAGATCCTCTAAACTCCTCGGCCCCTAAGCTACGGAGCCTCTCCAAGGGCAAACTAGCATCGTCACAACTAGGCTGAGCTGCAGCCTGGGCTCCCGCAACTGCGGCCTGGAACGCTCCCGCTATTGCTTGCACAAGCGGAGTCATATCAATTCCAGCTGGGCCTTGACCACCTTGGCCACCCTGAGGTCCCTCTCCTCCAGCTCCATCCTCGCCCCCAGCTCCCGGTGGAGGAGGTGGTGGTGGTGGAGGTGGTGGAGGAGCGCCAACTCCCGCGGCCCCCGGTCCCTCTATGTGAGCTCCCGCACCAACCATCGGCTCAACAGGAGCCGCAACTCGTGGTTCCTGACGAACCAACCTCGGTCTACCTCTCGGTCTAGACATTGCTCTCTCAGATAATAACTACAACCACAACAACAACACACAAGTTGGGTTAGCAAGGCAAGGCTCCCAAGTGTCCAAGTATGTTTCCTCACTTATAAATCATTTTTCCAATGTAATAGTAGCAATGGGACCCACACACACATGCTTTAAAATAAAACAATCAGCATACTCGTCATATAAGCAACCATTCTTGCAGAATAAGCAAACACCGTGCAATTCAATTTAAAAACTTAAACTTACCTCACTTACCTACCCAAGGTCTCGGTAACCTTAGGCTCTGATACCAACAAGTGTAACCCCCTCGTCCCGGTCTGGTCGGATGACCGGTCCGAGTGGGCCACACGGGGAAAACCGAAGCGAAACCCGTTAGGGCTTCCCCTCGGTTAACGACCCAGAAAATTCTTTTTATCTTATCTTGTCTACATGCATAATTTAGACCTAAGTGTGGCACAACAGCGGAAGATACAAACAACGAAACATTCACCGACCAAACAAATGTAAACAGTCCATTTTACTTCATTTCAGCAGGCCGTTTCGAAACACCTATAGGGTGTTCCGAAACGCCCTGACCTAGTCAACGGGCCTGAGTCAACCACAAGGTGACCGTTCCGAAACAGGGGAGACCCGTATCGGAACGGACTTGACGGTCAATATCTCGTGGTCAACGAGATTTGACCGTTTCGGAACTTCAAAGGCCCGTTTCGGAACGTCTTAATCTCGCCAATTTCTCAAAATTCCAGTAGCGAAAACGTTCCGGAACGACCCTCATCCGTTTCGAAACGGCAGGCCAAATACACAGGGGCCGTTTCGGAACACGGGGACTCGTTCCGAAACACCCCCTGTCAGCAGACTTTTCTGGGCTGTTTTGAGGCACAAGGATGCCCCAAAACATCCCCAAGACACCATACAACAGCCAAGCATTTAAACCCAAGATACAACAACATTACTATCATGCTTTAACACAACTTTAACATGTCTAATAACAAGGCAACAATCCACAACATGCATTCATTCAAACAACATTCAAACACATGTAAAACTCTTGAGGCATAGGCTAACATTCAAAGTAAGCAATTAGGCATGGATTACAACTTAGACATGGCATCACAAGCCACACAAAAGCGACATAACATGGAGTCTAAACATGCTCCTAGCAACCGACAACAAACCACCAAAACCTTACACATCCCATTGCTTAAACTATTACATGTCTTAGCATTAAAACCATACTTGATGAACACAGTCCAAAATCACACTTGGAGGCCCTCCACTTGCCCGAGCAACCCACGAACTAAGGATCTGCAATGTTGAACAAAGAGAGCGTAAGCAATAATGCTTAGTGAGGGTAAGCTCTAAAAACAAACCTCAACATTGCAGGGTCCGAGCACGATCTAGCCAAGGCAATTTACATTTACCAAGAGTCCACAAGATATAGATGCATGAGCAATATATCACATATATGCCATAATCATGAGCTCAACACTACCATACATGTGATCACATTTAAACATCCAAACAGCTCATAAATCCCAACACATTGATACACATATCAATCAACATTGGCACCTAGTTAAGACCCGAATACGCGGATAGACACGTTGGAAACTCATGTCCAACAACCACATTACCTCGGTGGGATTCCACTCATCACCGGTCTCGCGGAGGGGATTCCACTCATCCTCACGCCCCGTCGATGGGATTCCACTCATCACCGACTATATTCAATTACAATTCCGGGCGAACCCGTACTCCTCCTTGGTGACTCAACGCCACCAAGGCCACGCGCGACTTTAGACTCATGTGTACACACTAACATCCTAATGATCGATCATTTGTATCCAAGTTTACTAGTGCCAATATTTACTCACCTCACATTACTCATTTCATAAACCTTGTGCTTAGCACATACTCACCAACAACCATCATTATGCATGTCTCAAGCATCATAAGTCCAATCTCATTTCACATGTATAAGGCAACATACATAGACATTCATATCGCAATTTATGCAAGACATACACCACCATAAAATGAGTTCAACCAAAGGCTCTAGATCAAGTTTAGGATTAGGCTACCACCCTAATCCTAACTCTAGGTGGGTCTACCAAGCCCAACCTAGTCCGTATACTCGAACCAACCAAATTAAAACCGTTTAACACAATTAACCACTCACCTAAGCTTCCAAGCCCAAAGACCAAGCAAGCACAACCTTCAATTTCCCGGATTCTCTTCCGATGTCCCACCGATGCCCGAACTTGATTCTAATCATTCCCAAACACAAACAAAACATCCACAATCAATATCTTGCCATCGAAACTAACCCGGATTACATTACCAAGCATTTAACACCCAAAACAAGTCCAAAAACAGAATTTTCGAGTAGCCTCTATAACCCACTGATTTCTTCCATTTCAACCATCCAAACAACCCTAAAACACACCCAAAACAGCTCTCATATATCATACTAGCACCAGCCCTCAAAAACCAACATTAAACAACCCCCAAAACCTCTTTAAAACCCTCCAAAAACCCCTTTGAAACCCAATTCCGAAAATCACTATAAAACTTCATAAAAATTAGATATATTGGACCTTTCAAACAACAAATGACTTATCTACCGTTACTAAATCAAAAACTCAGCTTAAAGTTGACAAAGTTATCATTTTTACTTCAAAGCTCAAAAACCTCAAAATACAAAATCAAGGGTTTTAATGAAAACCATGGGTATGAGCATGTAGAGGGAGGTGAGGACAGGTTAGAAACGTTTTTACCTTTCAAAAATCACCGAGGTTGAAGGTGTATGGTGATGGAATAGTAGATAGGGTGAGGGGAGTTCTTCCTCACGTTGGTGGAGAAGAAGATGAATAGGGGGAGTTGGGTTTTCTTTCTTTTCATTGTTTGTTTAAATTCAAGGCTAAAAGACTACCTTGCCCTTAATGAATTGGGGTATTCCCAAGGGCACGCCACTATGGCTAATTGAGATTAAATTTCAAAACAAGGTTAACTCAAATTAATAAATTGAAAACAAAAACCCGAAAAATATTTAAATTATAGAACCGAGCCCAAGTAACATAAAAATATTATTTTCACCTAACCCCTAAACCCGGGTGTTACAACTCTCCCCCACTTAAGGAAATTTCGTCCCCGAAATTACCTGGTGGAAACAAATACGGAAACTGCTCAACCATATCCGCTTTTCTCTCCCACGTGGCCTCTTCCACACCTCTATGCCTCCACAACACCTTGACCAACTCTATGGTCTTGCCACGCAACACCTTGCTATCAGAGGCAAGTATCTCAACTGGCTCTTCATTATAAGACAAATCCGGATTCAACTCTATTTCCTCAACGGGCATCACATGTGAAGGATCTGATCTATATCTCCTAAGCATAGATACATGAAAGACATCATGGATCTTTTCTAACTCAGAAGGTAGCCTCAAACGATAAGCTACGGGCCCAATCCGCTCAACTATCTCATACGGACCAATGAACCTCGGACTCAACTTGCCTTTCCGGCCAAACCTCATTACCTTCTTCCACAGAGATACTTTCAGAAACACTTTCTCACCCACTGTGTACTCAATCTCTTTCCTCTTCAAATCTGCATAAGACTTCTAACGATCCGAAGCTGCTTTCAAACGGTCACAAATCAACTTCACTTTTTCTGTGGTTCCTTTAAGCAAGTCTGGCATAGGTAACAACCTCTGACCTGTCTCAGCCCAACAAATCGGAGTCCTACACCGTCTACCATACAAAGCCTCGTAAGGGGCCATCTGAATACTAGACTGATAACTGTTGTTGTAAGCAAACTCAACTAACGGTAAGTGCTTCTCCCAAGAACCCTGGAAATCAATCACACAACAACGAAGCATATCCTCTAGAATCTGTATCACTCGCTCTGACTGCCCATCGGACTGCGGATGATAAGATGTGCTGAAATGCAGACGACTACCCAAAGCACTATGCAAACAACTCCAGAACCTCGAAGTAAATCTAGGATCCCTATCTGAAACTACAGACTTTGGAACTCCATGAAGTCTCACAATCTCACGGATGTACAAGTTTGCCAACTTGTCTAAGGAATCCGTAGTGTTCACTGCTAGGAAGTGAGCATACTTAGTGAACCTATCAACAATCACCCAAACTGAATTCTTCTTCGAAGGAGACAAAGGCAACCCCGATACAAAATCCATGGTGATTCTCTCCCACTTCCATTCCGGAATCTTCAAAGGCTGTAGCAAACCTGATGTTCTACCTTCACTCTCTGACAAACCATACAATGACTCACATACTCGGCTACATTTCTCTTCAACCCAACCCAGAAGTAATCATTCTTCAAATCTCGGTACATCTTGGTACTACCCGGATGTATAGAAAAGGGACTCGAATGCGCTTCGCTCAAAATCTGACGTCTCAGCTCAACATCTTCTGGTACCACAATTCTATCCCTAAAGCACAACAAGCTCTCACCACTGAAACTATACTCAGTCGGTCTTCCTTCGGCTATGTCTTGAACATGAGGAACTAGGCTCGCATCTTGCAACTGCTTCTCTCTAATCAACTGAATCAAAGAAGGCTTCACTTGCAACTCGGTGATCAAGCCACCATCATCGGACACACTCAATCTAGCAAACATAGCTCTCAGCTCAACGGCCACTTTTCTACTCAAAGCATCGGCTACTACGTTTGCTTTACCCGGATGGTACTCAATAGTCAAATCATAATCTTTTAACAACTCCAGCCATCTCCTCTGTCTCAAGTTCAACTCTTTTTGTGTCATCAAGTACTTCAAGCTCTTGTGATCGGTGTAGACTATACACTTCTCACCATACAAATAGTGACGCCAAATTTTCAATGCAAATACAACTGCGGCTAGCTCTATGTCATGTGTAGGATAGTTCTTCTCATGAATCTTCAACTGTCTAGAAGCATAAGCAACAACTCTCCTATCTTGCATCAAAACACATCCTAAGCCTACGTAGGAAGCATCACTGTAAATCACAAACTCCTTACCTGAAACAGGTTGCACTAACACTGGAGCATTCGTCAAAGCTTCCTTCAATTTTTCAAAGGCCTTTTGTCTCGCATCTGACCATTCAAACTTGACTCCCTTTTGCAACAACTTAGTCAAGGGAGCAGCTACTCTAGAGAAGCCATCCACAAATCTCCTATAGTAACCAGCTAATCCTAGGAAACTCCTAATCTCGGTCACGGACTTAGGTTGTTTCCACTCAACAATAGCCTCAATCTTCGATGGATCAACTCGAATGCCTTCGGCCGAAACAACATGGCCAAGAAATACAACCTCTCGAATCCAGAACTCACACTTACTGAGCTTCGCATACAACTGATTGCTCAACAATCTCTGCAAAACAAATCTCAAGTGCTCATCATGCTCTTCTTCCGTCTTCGAGTACACAAGTATATCATCGATGAAGACAACCACAAACCGGTCTAGATAGTCTCTAAAAATTCTGTTCATCATGTCCATGAATGCTGCTGGTGCATTCGTGAGCCCAAATGGCATCACAAGAAACTCATAGTGACCATATCTAGTCCTAAAAGCTGTCTTCGGAACGTCACACTCTTTCACCTTCAACTGATAGTATCCGGATCTCAAATCTATCTTCGAGAACACTGAATCACCCCTCAACTGATCGAACAAATCATCTATACGAGGCAATGGGTACTTGTTCTTCACAGTCAACTGATTCAGCTGTCTATAGTCAATACACATGCGCATGCTACCATCTTTCTTTTTCACAAACAGCACTGGAGCACCCCACGGAGAACTACTAGGCCTAATGAAACCACGGTCTAATAATTCTTGCAACTGACTCTTCAATTCCTTCAACTCTTTCGGAGCCATACGATACGGAGCTATCGAAACTGGACTAGACCCTGAAACTGTCTCAATCACAAACTCAACATCTCTGTCAGGAGGCAAACCCGACAACTCTTCAGGAAACACATCTGGGAAGTCACACACTGTTATGATATCTTTCGGTCTAGCTTCACTCATGTCTGGATTCATAACATAAGCTAAATAGGCCCCACATCCAGAGTCCATCAACCTATGAGCCTCTAAAGCTGACACCACATTAGACAAGAACTTAATGTTCTCGCCCACTACCACTACCTCGTAATCATCAAAGAGTTTCAAGGAGATTCTCTTTGTCTCAAAGTCCACACTAGCCCGATGCTCAACCAACCAGTCCATACCCAAAATAATATCAAAACCGTAGAAAGGAAGTTCCATCATGTCAACTGAGAACACATGACCCTGAATCTTCAGTGGACACCTCCTATACATACGTCTAACCACAACTGTCTCACCAAAAGAACTAGTAACATGCATACCTACATCTAAGATCTCAACAGGAATATCTAACTTCTGTGCATGCTTACTCAAAATGTAGGAATGCGTAGAACCCGAATCAACCAAAGAAAGCAAGGACATAGACTGTAACTCGAAATTACCTGCTATCACATCGGTGTCGTTCCCGGCCTCTCTCTGAGCATAGACCCTCGCTGGTCCTCTCGTCTCTGGTTGCACAGCCACAACATGTGCAAGGTTCCTCTGAGCATCTACCCTAGGTGCATCGGCCCTCGGCTGGAAGTAGCCACGACCGCGCCCACGGCCTCTCTGAAAATCAGTACCTCTCGCAGGAGCCTGAGCAATATTCGGTGCCTGAGCTGCCTGACGTGGACAGTCTCTCCTAAAGTGGTCCCTCGAACCACAGTTCCAACAAGCATGGAAGTTACCCCAACACTCTCCAGTGTGCTGTCTCCCACACTGTGCACACTCGGGCAAGCGCCCTCCTCCTCTATGGCCCTGATGGCCCCTACCATGGTGGCCACCGCCACGTCTCTGATCAAACTGATGTCCGCCACCCCTGTGCCTCTTAGCATCTCTACCATCAAAGTGGTTATGCCTCTTTCCAGAACCATAACCACCAGCTCGTTTGGCTGAACCCAAACTATGCTCCAAATCCTTGGCCCTCGCGACCAACACATCAAAGTCTGAGTAGTCAGAAGCCAACGTGTACCTCTTAACCTCTTCATTCAATCCGTATCGGAATCGGTTACAGCGTTCCACTTCAGTAGGAACCAACTCTGGGGCATACTGACTCAAGCGAACAAAGCGGATCTCATAATCAGTCACTGAAGCATCTCCCTGAGTGAGAGCCATGAACTCTCTCTTCTTCTCATCTAGGTACCTCGGTCCCAAGTACCTCTTCCTGAAAGCAAACTCAAAGAAATCCCAATCTATCTCGGCCTCTGGAACCCCGGTAGTGATGGTGACCCACCAGATGTAGGCATCACCCTGAAGCAGTGAGATCACACAACCCAATCTACGTGCGCCCGCACAACCCATCTGAGCCAAGATAAGAACCGTCTTCTCCAACCATAACTCTGACCTCTCCGGAGTAGATCCTCTAAACTCCTCGGCCCCTAAGCTACGGAGCCTCTCCAAGGGCAAACTAGCATCGTCACAACTAGGCTGAGCTGCAGCCTGGGCTCCCGCAACTGCGGCCTGGAACGCTCCCGCTATTGCTTGCACAAGCGGAGTCATATAAATTCCAGCTGGGCCTTGACCACCTTGGCCACCCTGAGGTCCCTCTCCTCCAGCTCCATCCTCGCCCCCAGCTCCCGGTGGAGGAGGTGGTGGTGGTGGAGGTGGTGGAGGAGCGCCAACTCCCGCGGCCCCCGGTCCCTCTATGTGAGCTCCCGCACCAACCATCGGCTCAACAGGAGCCGCAACTCGTGGTTCCTGACGAACCAACCTCGGTCTACCTCTCGGTCTAGACATTGCTCTCTCAGATAATAACTACAACCACAACAACAACACACAAGTTGGGTTAGCAAGGCAAGGCTCCCAAGTGTCCAAGTATGTTTCCTCACTTATAAATCATTTTTCCAATGTAATAGTAGCAATGGGACCCACACACACATGCTTTAAAATAAAACAATCAGCATACTCGTCATATAAGCAACCATTCTTGCAGAATAAGCAAACACCGTGCAATTCAATTTAAAAACTTAAACTTACCTCACTTACCTGCCCAAGGTCTCGGTAACCTTAGGCTCTGATATCAACAAGTGTAACCCCCTCGTCCCGGTCTGGTCGGATGACCGGTCCGAGTGGGCCACACGGGGAAAACCGAAGCGAAACCCGTTAGGGCTTCCCCTCGGTTAACGACCCAGAAAATTCTTTTTATCTTATCTTGTCTACATGCATAATTTAGACCTAAGTGTGGCACAACAGCGGAAGATACAAACAACGAAACATTCACCGACCAAACAAATGTAAACAGTCCATTTTACTTCATTTCAGCAGGCCGTTTCGAAACACCTATAGGGTGTTCCGAAACGCCCTGACCTAGTCAACGGGCCTGAGTCAACCACAAGGTGACCGTTCCGAAACAGGGGAGACCCGTATCGGAACGGACTTGACGGTCAATATCTCGTGGTCAACGAGATTTGACCGTTTCGGAACTTCAAAGGCCCGTTTCGGAACGTCTTAATCTCGCCAATTTCTCAAAATTCCAGTAGCGAAAACGTTCCGGAACGACCCTCATCCGTTTCGAAACGGCAGGCCAAATACACAGGGGCCGTTTCGGAACACGGGGACTCGTTCCAAAACACCCCCTGTCAGCAGACTTTTCTGGGCTGTTTTGAGGCACAAGGATGCCCCAAAACATCCCCCAAGACACCATACAACAGCCAAGCATTTAAACCCAAGATACAACAACATTACTATCATGCTTTAACACAACTTTAACATGTCTAATAACAAGGCAACAATCCACAACATGCATTCATTCAAACAACATTCAAACACATGTAAAACTCTTGAGGCATAGGCTAACATTCAAAGTACGCAATTAGGCATGAATTACAACTTAGACATGGCATCACAAGCCACACAAAAGCGACATAACATGGAGTCTAAACATGCTCCTAGCAACCGACAACAAACCACCAAAACCTTACACATCCCATTGCTTAAACTATTACATGTCTTAGCATTAAAACCATACTTGATGAACACAGTCCAAAATCACACTTGGAGGCCCTCCACTTGCCCGAGCAACCCACGAACTAAGGATCTGCAATGTTGAACAAAGAGAGCGTAAGCAATAATGCTTAGTGAGGGTAAGCTCTAAAAACAAACCTCAACATTGTAGGGTCCGAGCAGGATCTAGCCAAGGCAATTTACATTTACCAAGAGTCCACAAGATATAGATGCATGAGCAATATATCACATATATACCATAATCATGAGCTCAACACTACCATACATGTGATCACATTTAAACATCCAAACAGCTCATAAATCCCAACACATTGATACACATATCAATCAACATTGGCACCTAGTTAAGACCCGAATACGCGGATAGACACGTTGGAAACTCATGTCCAACAACCACATTACCTCGGTGGGATTCCACTCATCACCGGTATCGCGGAGGGGATTCCACTCATCCTCACGCCCCGTCGATGGGATTCCACTCATCACCGACTATATTCAATTACAATTCCGGGCGAACCCGTACTCCTCCTTGGTGACTCAACGCCACCAAGGCCACGCGCGACTTTAGACTCATGTGTACACACTAACATCCTAATGATCGATCATTTGTATCCAAGTTTACTAGTGCCAATATTTACTCACATCACATTACTCATTTCATAAACCTTGTGCTTAGCACATACTCACCAACAACCATCATTATGCATGTCTCAAGCATCATAAGTCCAATCTCATTTCACATGTATAAGGCAACATACATAGATATTCATATCGCAATTTATGCAAGACATACACCACCATAAAATGAGTTCAACCAAAGGCTCTAGATCAAGTTTAGGATTAGGCTACCACCCTAATCCTAACTCTAGGTGGGTCTACCAAGCCCAACCTAGTCCGTATACTCGAACCAACCAAATTAAAACCGTTTAACACAATTAACCACTCACCTAAGCTTCCAAGCCCAAAGACCAAGCAAGCACAACCTTCAATTTCCCGGATTCTCTTCCGATGTCCCACCGATGCCCGAACTTGATTCTAATCATTCCCAAACACAAACAAAACATCCACAATCAATATCTTGCCATCGAAACTAACCCGGATTACATTACCAAGCATTTAACACCCAAAACAAGTCCAAAAACAGAATTTTCGAGTAGCCTCTATAACCCACTGATTTCTTCCATTTCAACCTTCTAAACAACCCTCAAACACACCCAAAGCAGCTCTCATATATCATACTAGCACCAGCCCTCAAAAACCAACATTAAACAACCCCCAAAACCTCTTTAAAACCCTCCAAAAACCCCTTTGAAACCCAATTCCGAAAATCACTATAAAACTTCATAAAAATTAGATATATTGGACATTTCAAACAACAAATGACTTATCTACCGTTACTAAATCAAAAACTCAGCTTAAAGTTGACAAAGTTATCATTTTTACTTCAAAGCTCAAAAACCTCAAAATACAAAATCAAGGGTTTTAATGAAAACCATGGGTATGAACATGTAGAGGGAGGTGAGGACAAGTTAGAAACGTTTTTACCTTTCAAAAATCACCGAGGTTGAAGGTGTATGGTGATGGAATAGTAGATAGGGTGAGGGGAGTTCTTCCTCACGTTGGTGGAGAAGAAGATGAATAGGGGGAGTTGGGTTTTCTTTCTTTTAATTGTTTGGTGTATGGTGATGCTTGAGACATGCATGATGATGGTTGTTGGTGAGTACGTGCTAAGCACAAGGTTAATGAAATGAGTAATGTGTAGTGAGTAAATATTGGCACTAGTAAACTTGGATACAAATGATCGATCATTAGGATGTTAGTGTGTACACATGAGTCTAAGGTCGCGCGTGGCCTTGGTGGCGTTGAGTCACCAAGGAGGAGTACGGGTTCGCCCGGAATTGTATTTAAATGTAGTCGGTGATGAGTGGAATCCCATCGACGGGGCGTGAGGATGAGTGAAATCCCCTCCGCGAGACTAGTGATGAGTGAAATCCCACCGTGAGGTAATGTGGTTGTTGGACGTGAGTTTCCAACATGTCTATCTGCGTATTCGGGTCTTAACTAGGTGCCAATGTTCTTTGATGTGTATATCAATGTGTTGAGGTTTATGGTTCTTATTGGGATACTTGTTTGTGATTACATGTATCTTGGAAATTGAGCTTATGATCATGGCATTAATATTGTCTTTTGCTCATGCATTTTATCTTGTGGACCTTTGGTATGATTGTGATTTACCTTGGCTAGATCGTGCTCGGACCCTGCAATGTTGAGGTTTGTTTTTAGAGCTTACCCTCACTAAGCATCATTGCTTACGCTCTCTTTGTTCAACATTGCAGATCCTTAGTTCGTGGGTTGCTCGGGAGAGTGGAGGGCCTCCAAGTGTGGTTTTTGGACTTGAGTTCATCAAGTATGGATTTTAATGTTAGACTTGTAATAGTTTAAGCAATGGGACATGTATGGTTTTGTTGGATTGTTGTTGGTTGCTAGGAGCATGTATAGACTCCTTAGTGTCTTGCTTTTGCATGGTTGTGTGGCCATGATGAATGTTAACTCATGCCTAATTGCTTATTTTGAATGCTTGCTAAATGCCTTGGAGGTCATCCTTATGATTGATTGAGGCTTGAATGAATGTTTGTTGAGGGTGGTTGTCTTAGTGTTTGACCTGTCTAAATCTTGTTAAATCATGATAGTATTGTTGGTATGTCTTGAGTTTAATTGGTTTGGTGTTATGATGTGTTTTGGTGATGTTTTGGGGCACCTTTGTGCCTCAAAACAGCAAAATCGAGTCTGCAGACAGGGGGTGTTTCGGAACGGGTCCCCCTGTTCCGGAACGGTCCCTTTGTAAATGGCCTGCCGTTTCGAAACGGATGAGGGTCGTTTCGGAACATTTTGGCTACTGGAATTTTGAGAAATTGGCGAGATGAAGCCGTTCCGAAACGGGCCTTTGATGTTTCGAAACGGTCAAATCTCGTTGACCACGAGATATTGACCGTCAAGGTCGTTCCGATACGCGTCTTCCCTGTTTCGGAACGGTCACCTTATGGTTGACCCAGGCCCGTTGACTAGGTCAAGGCGTTTCGGAACACCCTTAGGGCGTTCCGAAACGGCCTGCTATAATGGCGTAAAATGGGCTGTTTATGTCTTGTTTGGTCGGAGAATGTTCCATTGTTTGTATCTTCCGCTGTTGTGCTTCACATAGGAATTAAATATGCATCTAGATAAGGCTAAAGTTAAAAGAAAATTTTGGGTCGTTAACCGAGGGGAAATCTTAACGGGTTTCGCTTCGGTTTTCCCCGTGTGGCCCACTCGGACCGGTCATCCAACCAGACCGGGACGAGGGGGTTACACTTGTTGGTATCAGAGCCTAAGGTTACCGAGACCTTGGGCAGGTAAGTGAGGTAAGTTCAAGTTTTTAAATTGAAATGCACGATATTTGCTTGTTTTGCAAGAATGATTGCTTGTGTGACAAGTATGTTGGTTGTTTTATTTTAAAGCGTGTGTGTGTGGATCCCATTGCTACTATTACATTGGAAAAAAATGATTTCTAAATGAGGGATCGTACTTGAACACTTGGAAGCCTTGCCTTGCTAACCCAACTTGTATGTGTTGTTGTTGTGGTTGTAGTTAATATCTGTGAGAGCGATGTCTAGACCGAGAGGTAGACCGAGGTTGGTTCGTCAGGAACCACGAGCTGCGGCTCCTGTTGAGCCGGTTGTTGGTGCGAGGGCTCACATAGAAGGACCGGTGGCCGCGGGAGCTGGCGCTCCTCCACCACCTCCACCACCACCACCTCCTCCACCCGGAGTTGGGGGCGAGGATGGAGCCGGAGGAAATGGACCACAAGGTGGCCAAGGTGGCCAAGGTCCAGCCGGAATTGACATGACTCCGCTTGTGCAAGCAATAGCGGGAGCATTCCAGGCCGCAGTTGCGGGAGCTCAGGCTGCAGCTCAGCCTAGGTGTGACGATGCTAGTTTACCTTTGGAGAGGCTCCGTAGCTTAGGGGCCGAGGAGTTTAGAGGATCTACTCCGGAGAGGTCGGAGTTATGGTTGGAGAAGACAGTTCGCATCTTGGCTCAGATAGGTTGTGCAGGCGCACGTAGGTTGGGTTGTGTGATCTCATTGCTTCAGGGTGATGCCCACACCTGGTGGGTCACCATTACTACTGGGGTTCCAGAGACAGAGATTGATTGGGAGTTCTTTGAGTCCGCTTTCAGGAAGAGGTACTTGGGACCGAGGTACCTAGATGAGAAGAAGAGAGAGTTCATGGCTCTCACTCAGGGAGATGCTTCTGTTACTGATTATGAGATTCGTTTCGTTCGTCTGAGTCAGCATGCTCCGGAGTTAGTACCTACTGAGAGGGCTCGATGTGATCGTTTCAGATACGGACTTCATGAGGAAGTTAAGAGGTATACCCTAGCTTCTGATTATTCGGACCTTGATGTCTTGGTTGCTAGGGCCAAGGACATTGAACACAGCTTGGGGCTGGCCAAGCGTTCTGGGGGATCTGGTTCTGGTAAGAGGCACAACAACTTTGATGGTAGAGATGCCAAGAGGCACCGCGGTGGCGGACATCAGTTTGACCATAGGCGTGGCGGTGGCCACCATGGTAGGGGCCATCAAGGCCATAAAGGAGGAGGACGGTTGCCCGAGTGTGCACAGTGTGGGAGACAGCACACTGGTGAGTGCCGGGGTAACTTCCATGCTTGTTGGAACTGTGGTTCGAGGGACCACTTTAGGAGGGACTGTCCGCGTCAGGCAGCTCAGGCACCGAACATTGCTCAGGCTCCTGCGAGAGGTACTGATTTTCAGAGAGGCCGTGGGCGCGGTCGTGGCTACTTCCAGCCTAGGGCTGATGCACCTAGGGTAGATGCTCAGAGAAACCTTGCTCATGTTGTGGCAGTGCAGCCAGAGGTGGGAGGACCAGCGAGGGTCTATGCTCAGAGAGAGGCCGGGAACGACACCGATGTGATAGCAGGTAATTTCGAGTTACAGTCTATGTCTTTGCTTTCTTTGGTTGATTCGGGTTCTACGCATTCCTACATTCTGAGTGAGCATGCACAGAAGTTAGATATTCCTGTTGAGATCTTAGATGTAGGTATGCATGTTACTAGTTCTTTTGGTGAGACAGTTGTGGTTAGACGTATGTATAGGAGGTGTCCACTGAAGATTCAGGGTCATGTGTTCTCAGTTGATATGATGGAACTTCCCTTCTATGGTTTTGATATTATTTTGGGTATGGATTGGTTGGTCGAGCATCGGGCTAGTGTGGATTTCGAGACAAAGAGAATTTCTTTGAAGCTTTCTGATGACTACGAGGTAGTAGTAGTAGGCGAGAACATTAAGTTCTTGTCTAATGTGGTGTCAGCTTTAGAGGCTCATAGGTTGATGGACTCTGGATGTGGGGCTTATTTAGCTTATGTTATGAATCCGGATATGAGTGAAGCTAGACCGAAAGATATCAGAACAGTGTGTGACTTTCCAGATGTGTTTCCTGAAGAGTTGCCGGGTTTGCCTCCTGACAGAGATGTTGAGTTTGTGATTGAGACAGTTTCAGGGTCTAATCCAGTTTCGATAGCTCCGTATCGCATGGCTCCGAAAGAGTTGAAAGAAATGAAGAGTCAGTTGCAAGAATTATTAGACTGTGGTTTTATTAGGCCTAGTAGTTCCCCGTGGGGTGCCCTAGTGTTGTTTGTGGAAAAGAAGGATGGTAGCATGCGCATGTGTATTGACTATAGACAGCTGAATCAGTTGACCGTGAAGAACAAGTATCTGTTGCCTCGTATAAATGATTTGTTTGATCAGTTGAGAGGTGCTTCAGTATTTTCGAAGATAGATTTGAGATCCGGATACTATCAGTTGAAGGTGAAAGAGTGTGATGTTCCGAAGACAGCTTTTAGGACTAGATATGGTCACTATGAGTTTCTTGTGATGCCATTTGGGCTCACGAATGCACCAGCAGCATTCATGGACATGATGAACAGAATTTTTAGAGACTATCTAGACCGGTTTGTGGTTGTCTTCATTGATGATATACTTGTGTACTCGAAGACAGAAGAAGAGCATGATGAGCACTTGAGATTTGTTTTACAGAGATTGTTGAGCAATCAGTTGTATGCGAAGCTCAGTAAGTGTGAGTTCTGGATTCGAGAGGTTGTATTTCTTGGCCATGTTGTTTCGGCCGAAGGTATCCGAGTTGATCCGTCAAAGATAGAGGCTATTGTGGAGTGGAAACAACCTAAGTCCGTGACCGAGATTAGGAGTTTCCTAGGATTAGCCGGTTACTATAGGAGATTTGTTGATGGCTTCTCTAGAGTAGCTGCTCCCTTGACTAAGTTGTTGCAAAAGGGAGTCAAGTTTGAATGGTCAGATGCAAGACAAAAGGCCTTTGAGAAATTGAAAGAAGCTTTGACAAATGCTCTCGTGTTAGTGCAGCCTGTTTCAGGTAAGGAGTTTGTGATTTACAGTGATGCTTCCTACGTAGGCTTAAGATGTGTTTTGATGCAAGATAGGAGAGTTGTTGCTTATGCTTCAAGACAGTTGAAGATTCATGAGAAGAACTATCCTACTCATGACATAGAGCTAGCCGCAGTTGTATTTGCATTGAAAATTTGGCGTCACTATTTGTATGGTGAGAAGTGTATAGTTTACACCGATCATAAGAGCTTGAAGTACTTGATGACCCAGAAAGAGTTAAACTTGAGACAGAGGAGATGGCTAGAGTTATTAAAGGATTATGATTTGACCATTGAGTACCATCCGGGTAAAGCAAACGTAGTAGCCGATGCTTTGAGTAGAAAAGTGGCCGTTGAGCTGAGAGCTATGTTTGCTAGATTGAGTGTGTCCGATGATGGTGGTTTGATCACCGAGTTGCAAGTGAAGCCTTCTTTGATTCAGTTGATTAGAGAGAAGCAGTTGCAAGATGCGAGCCTAGTTTCTCATGTTCAGGACATAGCCGAAGGAAGACCGACTGAGTATAGTTTCAGTGGTGAGAGCTTGTTGTGCTTTAGGGATAGAATTGTGGTACCGGAAGATATTGAGCTGAGACGTCAGATTTTGAGTGAAGCACATTCGAGTCCCTTTTCTATGCATCCGGGTAGTACCAAGATGTACCGAGATCTGAAGAATGATTACTACTGGGTTGGTTTGAAGAGAGATGTAGCCGAGTATGTGAGCCGTTGCATGGTTTGTCAGAGAGTGAAGGCAGAACATCAGGTTCCTTCAGGTTTGCTACAGCCTTTGAAGATTCCGGAATGGAAATGGGAGAGGATCACCATGGATTTTGTATCGGGGTTGCCCTTGTCTCCTTTGAAGAAGAACTCCGTTTGGGTGATTGTTGATAGGTTCACTAAGTGTGCTCACTTCTTAGCAGTGAACACTACGGATTCCTTAGACAAGTTGGCAAACTTGTACATTCGTGAGATTGTGAGACTTCATGGAGTTCCGAAGTCTATAGTTTCTGATAGGGATCCTAGATTTACTTCGAGGTTCTGGAGTTGTTTGCATAGTGCTTTGGGTAGTCGTCTGCATTTCAGCACATCTTATCGTCCGCAGTCCGATGGGCAATCAGAGCGAGTGATACAGATTCTAGAGGATATGCTTCGTTGTTGTGTGATTGATTTTCAGGGTTCTTGGGAGAAGCACTTACCGTTGGTTGAGTTTGCTTACAACAACAGTTATCAGTCTAGTATCCAAATGGCACCTTATGAGGCTTTGTATGGTAGACGGTGTAGGACTCCGATTTGTTGGGCTGAGACAGGACAGAGGTTGTTACCTATGCCAGACTTGCTTAAGGGAACCACAGAAAAAGTGAAGTTGATTTGTGACCGTTTGAAAGCAGCTTCCGATCGTCAGAAGTCTTATGCAGATTTGAAGAGGAAGGAGATTGAGTACTCAGTGGGTGAGAAAGTGTTTCTGAAAGTATCTCCGTGGAAGAAGGTAATGAGATTTGGCCGAAAGGGCAAGTTGAGCCCGAGATTCATAGGTCCGTATGAGATAGTTGAGCGGATTGGGCCTGTAGCTTATCGTTTGAGGTTACCTTCTGAGTTAGAAAAGATCCATGATGTCTTTCATGTATCTATGCTTAGGAGATATAGATCGGATCCTTCGCATGTGATGCCCGTTGAGGAGATAGAGTTGAATCCGGATTTGTCTTATAATGAAGAACTCGTTGAGATACTTGCTTCTGATAGCAAGGTATTGCGTGGCAAGACCATAGAGTTGGTCAAGGTGTTGTGGAGGCATAGAGGTGTGGAAGAGGCCACGTGGGAGAGGAAAGCGGATATGGTTGAGCAGTTTCCGTATCAGTTTCCACCAGGTAATTTCGGGGACGAAATTCCTTAAGAGGGAGAGAGTTGTGACACCCGTGTCTTTGGCCTAGGAGTTAGCCGGGTTGTTGTTCGAGTCAAATAAAAATCAAATTAAAATAAACCAACTTTGAATAATGACCTAATTGAATCTAAATAAGGAGGGAGGGACCAAGGTTGTGATTTACCCATGTTTTAAATAAAGCAAGACAACTTTTATGGAAAAGTTGTCATCTTTCTCCTCATTTTCCCCTTTCCTAATTTCAAAACCCTCTCCCCCATTTCAAACTCTCCTAAAACCCTAATTACTATTCCATTGATTTTGCCACTTGATTTCAACTCCAAATTAAAAGGTAATTATATTTTCTTAACATCCTCTCTATTCTCTACTTATCTATTGTTTTAGATTTCAAAAATAGTGAGTTTTGGGAATTAGGGTTCATATGGAAATTTGGGGTTTTGATGGGGTTTTTCAATTTATTTTGAGGAATTGTTTTGGGGTTATGTTTAATCATAATGAAATATACAACATATCTTAATTTGGTAGATTTTGGATGAATTTTCGTAGTGGGTCCTTAGGGCAAATTTTAAAGTATGAAAAATTGGGTTTTGAGAGGTTTAGTGTTGGAATTGAAGGGCTGATGGTCTACCTATGTTAGGAGGGTGATTTGGGATGTTTTGGAAGTCATTTGGGTGTTTGGAAATGGGTATTTCAGCCAATGGTTGTTGGAGTCCGAAAATTGGGTTTTTGAGATGTTATGTGGTTTGGAAATTTTAGGAAATTGGGTTGTGATTTGCAAAGTAGATTGATGGATGAATTAGCATTGGGTTGAGAAGTAATGTACGTGTTTTGTTTGATTAGAATCAAGTTTGGGCATCGGTGAAGCATCGAAAGTGAATCCGGAAAGTTGAAGGTTGTTGCTTGCTTGGTCGTGAGCTCGGGAGCTTAGGTGAGTGGTTAATTGTTTTAAACGGTTTTAAATTGGTTGGTTCGAGTATATGGACTAGGTTGGGCTTGGTAGACCCACCTAGAGTTAGGATTAGGGTGGTAGCCTAATCCTAAACTTGGTCTAGAGCCTTTGGTTGAACTCATTATATGGTTGTGTATGTCTCGTATGGATTGTGGTATGAATGTCTATGTATATTGCTTTATACATGTGAAATGAGATTGGACTTATGATGCTTGAGACATGCATGATGATGGTTGTTGGTGAGTACGTGCTAAGCACAAGGTTAATGAAATGAGTAATGTGTAGTGAGTAAATATTGGCACTAGTAAACTTGGATACAAATGATCGATCATTAGGATGTTAGTGTGTACACATGAGTCTAAAGTCGCGCGTGGCCTTGGTGGCGTTGAGTCACCAAGGAGGAGTACGGGTTCGCCCGGAATTGTATTTAAATGTAGTCGGTGATGAGTGAAATCCCATCGACGGGGCGTGAGGATGAGTGAAATCCCCTCCGCGAGACCGGTGATGAGTGAAATCCCACCGTGAGGTAATGTGGTTGTTGGACGTGAGTTTCCAACATGTCTATCTGCGTATTCGGGTCTTAACTAGGTGCCAATGTTCTTTGATGTGTATATCAATATGTTGAGGTTTATGGTTCTTATTGGGATACTTGTTTGTGATTACATGTATCTTGGAAATTGAGCTTATGATCATGGCATTAATATTGTCTTTTGCTCATGCATTTTATCTTGTGGACCTTTGGTATGATTGTGATTTACCTTGGCTAGACCGTGCTCGGACCCTGCAATGTTGAGGTTTGTTTTTAGAGCTTACCCTCACTAAGCATCATTGCTTACGCTCTCTTTGTTCAACATTGCAGATCCTTAGTTCGTGGGTTGCTCGGGCAAGTGGAGGGCCTCCAAGTGTGGTTTTTGGACTTGAGTTCATCAAGTATGGATTTTAATGTTAGACTTGTAATAGTTTAAGCAATGAGACATGTATGGTTTTGTTGGATTGTTGTTGGTTGCTAGGAGCATGTATAGACTCCTTAGTGTCTTGCTTTTGCATGGTTGTGTGGCCAT
This sequence comes from Hibiscus tridactylites, assembly GCA_958450335.1. Taxonomy (NCBI): domain Eukaryota; kingdom Viridiplantae; phylum Streptophyta; class Magnoliopsida; order Malvales; family Malvaceae; genus Hibiscus; species Hibiscus tridactylites. The sequence goes on along the minus strand of OY288272.1, from coordinate 7,606,982 downwards.
GATGAATGTTAACTCATGCCTAATTGCTTATTTTGAATGCTTGCTAAATGCCTTGGAGGTCATCCTTATGATTGATTGAGGCTTGAATGAATGTTTGTTGAGGGTGGTTGTCTTAGTGTTTGACATGTCTAAATCTTGTTAAAGCATGATAGTATTGTTGGTATGTCTTGGGTTTAATCGGTTTGGTGTTATGATGTGTTTTGGTGATGTTTTGGGGCACCTTTGTGCCTCAAAACAGCAAAATCGAGTCTGCAGACAGGGGGTGTTTCGGAACGGGTCCCCCTGTTCCGGAACGGTCCCTTTGTCAATGGCCTGCCGTTTCGAAACGGATGAGGGTCGTTTCGAAACATTTTGGCTACTGGAATTTTGAAAAATTGGCGAGATGAAGCCGTTCCGAAACGGGCCTTTGATGTTTCGAAACGGTCAAATCTCGTTGACCATGAGATATTGACCGTCAAGGTCGTTCCGATACGGGTCTTCCCTGTTTCGGAACGGTCACCTTATGGTTGACCCAGGCCCGTTGACTAGGTCAAGGCGTTTCGGAACACCCTTAGGGCGTTTCGAAACGGCCTGCTGTAATGGAGTAAAATGGGATGTTTATGTCTTGTTTGGTCGGAGAATGTTTCATTGTTTGTATCTTCCGCTGTTGTGCTTCACATAGGAATTAAATATGCATCTAGATAAGGCTAAAGTTAAAAGAAAATTTTGGGTCGTTAACCGAGGGGAAATCTTAACGGGTTTCGCTTCGGTTTTCCCCGTGTGGCCCACTCGGACCGGTCATCCAACCAGACCGGGACGAGGGGGTTACATCAACCCAGGTTTGAATCCCCCGACCCCCAATTCTTAGATTTCAATTTTTCTTCTCCAATCTTGACAACCTGATTGGAGGGGAAATTAATTAAATTAAATTAAATAAAAATAATTAAAGTCATCCAATAAGGTGATGACACATGTCACCAAATAATTAATTTATTTTATTAAATTAAAATTAGGATCAAATTAATAGAGTGTGTAAGTAACGAGGACCAACTGTGTAATTATACCTTTATTTTTTTAATTGTCACGTCACTTTCCGTTAGCCCATTAACGGCCGGTGCTTTAATTGATCCAATTTCAATAATTTGAGTGGTCAATTGAGTCGAATTTTTAATATGGTAATTTTAATACATTTACTATAGTATGGTGGTTATTGGGTTAGTTTACCCTGATTTAAAATACTTAACAACTAATGTTTAGTTATGGCTATTGGTAATGCTTAATTGATCAAACACGTCTCAGTCTTTTTTAAATAAGTTTAAAAATGTAAAAAAGGTTAGTGCAATTATTTAAAATTTAATCTTTATATTTTAATTTTTTTAAATGTTTAAAGTTTAAAATTTAGTTTTATATTTTAATTTTTAAAAGGAGTCATGTAGGGGTGTTCATAGACACTTAACCGTACCGGCACGACTTATCGGTACGGTTACTAGAAGTTTTGGTTTGATATTTTGATGAACTCCTATCGTCCCGTTTAAATCGATTATCGCCTAAACGGTTTATCGATTTATTCGGTGTTGTTACTCGATTAACCATGAACCGTTTTATATATTTATTACTATTAAATTTAATAGTTTTAAAAAATCAACCAAATAAAGTCTTTAATATTTATATTTAAAAAGTATTCAAAGTTTTAAAAAATTAAAAATTTTGTAAGATTATATTAATTACACGAATATTAGTATTAATCAATAATTTATATTAATTACACAAATATGTGTATAATCAATAATCTGATATAATATTTTAATACCAATATAATTTTTTTTAAAGAAAAGAACTTCGTTAAAATCCTCTTCGCCGTTTGAGTCAACCAACATCGAGACACAAACACCGAAAGAGAAAAATACTCTAAATTTATTTCATTTCACAATCACAATTACATGAACATGAGCTCAATAAAGTTATTCAATAGCAAATGTAAATAAAACAAAGACACGGCAACATAAACCGTAAAAGGAGCTGCAAGATCAAACCAATGCCCCAAGATACGAATTGCATGCAACTACGATGGAAACTCAACAAAAATAAAAGGATGCAACACATATCCCACTATATCTTAATACTAGAATAGATGCACACTCGAATAAACGTACACTACACGTATGATTATTACTATTAATTTAATATCTTTATAAAATATAGTTTAAGTATGGTAATTACATATATATTAGTAATAATCAATAATTTAATATTAATATAAAATTTGTTGGTAATGCTTAAGGTTAAAATCAAGGCAAAAGCCTATATACCACATGAGTTGGGAAAAAGGCTTGTGAAGGGTATTTATACCCAAGTTTCTCCCCTCCTTTGTTGAGTGGGAAAGAACAATTCTCGTGCGTCGCCGCCTGTCCGGTTTGGGTTCGCCGTCCGCCACCGCTTTCGCAGTTGATCGTCACTCTTGAGCACGCCCCTTTGGTCGTCGAATCTATGCGGTCATTTTCCTTAACATTGCGTCTCGTAAACTTGACTCGATTCGAAAAATTTCAAATAAAGCTTGAATCCTAAGATATGACTTGTAAGCTCGAATAACTTAAAATTATTAACTTTCTTGTTGCATGCTCTTATTTATGATTTGCATAGTTGAGTGGAACTGTATTCACTGAGCTTCGTAGAAAAAAAAGCATAGTTGAGTGGAACTGTATTCACTGAGCTTCGTAGGTTTGTAGGTTTGTAGATTAATGTGCGTCGTTGGAGCACCATCGGAGTAAAACCTTAGCACCGACTTGTAGTCCGAGTACAATACTTAGATTATTTGGGCTTTGTATTCATAGGACCCTATGATATATTGTAGAGTTCCCATGTAATATTTTAAATGGTTTATCTATTTTAAAATACTAAAACTTTGTGGATTTGTATGAATGAATGTGATTTGAGCTAAATATTTTTACAAACTTTTATAGTAATGGATTGGACTTGAGACCCAAATGTAACATCTGGATTGAGAGTATTACAAAAACTTTACAATATCTCTTCTATGTATACTAACGAATGTTTACTAATTCATGTATACAAGCACAAACAGTATCTGTAAACCCTAATTCTTCCCCTATTAAAATATCAAAAAGAAGTGTAGGGAGGGGGATTTTCCCTTTCACTAATTAAGACCAAAAAGAAAAAGAAAAATTCACAAAAGAATGAATATTAATAAATCACGACAGTTAATACAACACATACATATATATGATAAAAACATAACCAAATTCATATTTAAATTATTTCTGCCCCGCCTATTGTTTCATCCTCTGCGTTCTAAACTGAGACCGTTTCTTTAATCCATCGAGTTGTTTTTCCCAAACGTGCCTGGGAAATTTCGATCTCCTGTCCTCCATAACTCCAAATCCTAAACCCAGTTCATAATCGTACATTTGACGAGAAACCGGATCCGAAAGTGTCTCGTAAGCCGTTTGGAGCTCCAGAAATTGCTTTGTACATTCTTCTTTAGATAAAGAAGGGCAAACATCGGGGTGATATTGAAGCACCATTCTTCGATAAGCTTTCTTTATATCGGACAAACCCACATTCTCAGAATAAGCAAGAGAAAGAAGTTCATAAAAGTTGGTATTTCCTCGTTGCATGGCTAAATTATCAGCCCTGCATGATATACATCCCACACGAGCCCTGTAATTACTATTACCGTAAGGCTTTTGCTTGAACCCCACCTTTGTTGTTGTTGTTGCTGTTGAAGCCATTCGAATGGAACTGATCTCCATACTAAACGGGTTTTGAACACGATATTTTCTAAGGAAAAGTTGATTAAGGTTTGATTAAGGGAGAATGAGGTGATTTATTTATATAGAAACGCGTTTAAATTTAAAAGGGGTTGAAATTTGAATGCAGTTTTGGCATTAGGTAGCCGTCCTTGTCTTTGTTTAATTTTGATGGCTACTTTCTACGGAGGCGGCTTCATGCTTGCATCCACTTGTGGGCGGAGCCACGTGCATGTCTAAATTTTTTTGAATTTTATTTTATATAAAAATAAAAATATATAAATAACACTCTTTCTATAAATAAAATGACACATTTTTATAAATAATTAACTTATTAAATACCATTAAAAATAACGTCTTTTAAATAAATTTTTGACTCCACCCCTCATCCACTCTTCAAATCACAAACCTAACCAGACAGCTAATCTAATTTATTAAGGTTTGGTTGACATGCACGCCAATACGGTTTTCTAAAAGTGGTAAAATATTCAGTATAAAAATATTTCGTAACGAGAAAGAATTGCTATTACATCCTCGTTGCGTATATGCTGGTCTTATGTGGATGGAAATTCTCTATCTTTTTTCGGTGCTCCTATATATGCTCTCACATTCAAAATTAATTATAAGATTTAGGGTTTTAAGTTAAGGGTTGTGATTAGGGTTTAAGGAATTTAGGGCAGGGTGTATTTTTTTAGGGTATAGGGGGTAGGGTTTAGAATTTAGAATATAAAATTATGGTTTAAAATTTAATTTTGTAGTGTTTGAGGCATATGTAGGGGTGCCGAAAAGTGACCGACGAATTTTATCCGTCTTATGTTTGTATTTCTTTGAACCTTCCATTTTCCTTTTCAAGTATATGGTTCTTAGTTAATGATATCTGCAACCGTGGATTCCAGAATTATTCTACGGTTGTGCGTCGGGAATAGTTTGAGTAATTACTCGCCCATAGTGTTGTTTGGGAGTTTTATTTCTATATTAATATTTATAGGTTTTTATAATTAAAATTAAATATAATATTAGAGTTGTGTGACCCAAATTCTATTTTGATCCAGTTTAAGATTATGTTTGCAGTTCAAATCTGTGTAGAATTCTCCTTCTCCTTTGCATGTTCGAGGAAGAGTAGAAAATTTAGTTTGAGTAAAATTCTTTCTATGCAATTTTTTTTTGTAAGTAAATAATTTATCCTTATATATAGATGTCAAATATTAGGGTTTAGATACAAGTTTAATTAAATCCTACATCCCGAGAAATTCTTTTGTAATCTTTTTATTCGACATAATAAAAGTTTTCATTATTTGTCCGTAAATTTTTTTGTTTTGATTTTTTTACTATAAATCTTAGTATCTTATTTTTTGTGCGATCGTTTTCTTTTCACCGTTATTGTCCGTTTGATTATAATATATAAAATATTTTTATTAATTAAACTTGAATTGTATCTCGGTTCGTAGATAGATCTACACTTACTATATTAGAGGGAAATTTTGATTAAATATGAAGAATTGGGAGTAAAAAAAACCAAAGCATGGAAAGTGATGATGGCAAGTAGGAAAAGCATGGAAGTTATGATGGCAACTAGGAATATTCATACAGTTTATGGGGACTTTTTGTTAAAAATGTTTTAAACTTTTTTTCTTTCTAAAAAATGTTTTAGATATATTAAGATGAAAATATTTTTTGGTTGTTCTCCTGATTCTCAGGGCTTTATCTTGACTAATCTGAATTGATCTGCGTCGCACACTTAATTTTAGTTGGTGAGTTTCACGTCAAGAATTTCTTGCATACATTCTTTTTAGTTGAAGTAAAATCTCGATTCAATCTCTGAAGGATGAAATATTGGAGTCAATTTTACTATTATTTTATGTTCTATGCATAAATTATAGATTTAATTTTTGTTCTTCAATTTAACCAATTTTAGTCTTTGTCTCCAATATGCTTGTGCTTTGTCAAAGTTAGACTTTTATTCCTTTCATATAAAAAGTAAATCTAGGCGTTTAAAAAACATAAAGAATTGATATGGCTGCTACTATTTACTTTGTTTAGGTAAAGACGATGGCTATTCAAAAAAGTAAAGACGATGGGAAATTGCAGCGAATGAGCAGGCAACAAACTAAGGTGACTTTTTGCTTGTCGGATTTTCGCACTATTAAGAAAAGCCGTCGGCCTTTTTTCTGCCGGCCATCTTCATTTATTTCACCAGTAATAATCTTAAATAATTTCAACCCTTGATTACCCTTTAGATCTGCCTCAATGTTGTAACGTAATGAAAGTTGAATCGGTCAAATTTTCAATTCAATTGTTTTGATGAGTTTTTTTTTTTTTGAAATAATTGATTTGATGAGTAAATCACAGTATAATATTAAATTAATATGTAAAAAAGAAATTTATGTTAACAAGTTTGTTGCAGTGCACTTGGTTAAAGTATTTATACTCTCTCCATAGAACTCTAGTACAAATACAGCCAGAAGCAAAACCTTTCAAGTATATATTATATATAGAGAGATAAACTTTGTGATGTAAACTAAATTTAACATGTATTTGTCAAATTTAAGAGTTAAAGGTTTATTTTAAGAGTTGTATGGTTTAAAATTTAATATTTAAAGTTAAAATTTAGGGTTTAGAGTTTAATTTTTATGGTTTAAAATTCAAAGGGTTAAGATTATAATTTTAAATTTTAAAAAAGAATTGTGTAAAAAAAATTTACGCGGAATGTGTATCAAAATATAACCTTAATATATATAATACAATTCTTAGTATTTGATTCGTTGGTTAGATAATTTAGATCGAATAGTACATAAATTTATTGTGAAACAACTCTTTTAATTCAATTGACATTTATAATGTCAATATACAATTTATGAACTTATTTAAGGACTTACGATTTCATCACCAATAATTAATGGTAATATATAAAAATAAAATCATTATTAGTAAGTCAATTATTTTGGTAAAAAAAAGTCAGTTGTAGTGTAATTAATTAAAGCATTTGTAAATCATTTAGTAGGACTTGGGTTTAAATCCAATTAAACGAAAGGATTTTTATGTAACATTAGAGAGTTTTAATAATAAACCTGTTGGTATAGTCCGATTCCAAACCCATGCTCACCGGGCCCCAAAACACTGCAACAACCCAAATTGAGTCTTTTTCCTTACCTCTTAAGAAAAGATTTTAAATTAGTATTAGATTATGGATTATTAACATGTGAAAATGGAAAGTTATCACAAGTACCTTAATTTTAGAGTTAAGGGTAGGATTTAAGGGTTTAAGTGTAAGGGTTTAGAAATTAGGGATAGTGGTAAGAATTTAGAGTTTAAGATTATAATTTATGGTTTATAAGTTAAAACTTAAATCATTACCATATTACCCTAAAAACAAAACCAACCTCTAAACCTTAAATTTTAACCATCATCCCTAAATATAAACCCATAGACTTAAACTTCTAAATCATACACCCTAAAACTAAGGCATTTGTAGAAACTTTTAGTTTTCACCACCAATGTATAAGATATAAATCCTTAGATTATATGTTTACATTTTAATTCAATAAATAATATGAGTGAATATTTAATTTTATAATTCTATTTAATAATTTCAATGAATTATATGACAACATATTATAAACTTTATTAAGTTTAGTTTTATTTTTTTATAATTTAATCGTATACATGCATCATATATGAATCCAAACAATTAGAAGCTAATTCAACAATTAGAAGATAAAAATTGTTAATTGAATTTCCATTAATATTATCCTAAATGGGAGAGGCTACAAATGTTGAACAATATTATTTTGAAAAAGTAATGATCATATCACTATTTCTGTCAATGTTGTCACTAAAGGTATACAAAAGATGAACAAAAGACCACAAAAGAGTATACAAAATGATGAACAAAAGACCATAAAATGCCTAACCTAGAACAGTTTTCACAAGGCTTTACTAGATAAACAATGTTCACAAAATGCTATTTGTGTCTCTTTGACAAAATAACTAAAACAGTATCAAAATGACATCCATAAGTCTCCTTTCAAGTAGACTTTTGCATGTTAGACACATTTTCTTGTGTTTGAGATCCTTGAACAGTGCTCTGTTGTGTCATCTGACATTCATTGTTGGTCCTAATGTTCTTTGACTCCCTTATTCATGATGTTGGTTGTTAGTAGGGTAACTAGAACTTGCTGAATTGGAATATGTTGATCTCCTAACCTGTATTGATAAATAAAAGTTAATTAAAATTTGAGTTTAAGATTTAAAAATAAATGATATTAGTCAGTTAACCAATCTTACAGGTAGTTTGGAAGCTCTAGCCCTTTCAGTTAGACATTGTTGAAGCCACCCTTGCATGACTAGTAGGCATTGTTGAAGCCATCCTTGCATGACTAGTAGGCATTGGTTCAGAGATATTAGATTTACTAGGCCTTGCATTCCTTCTTGGAGCCATCCTTGCAGTCCTTGCATTCTCACCAACTTGTCCCCTACAAGATTTTTTGTTGTGGCCTTTACTTCCACATTTTGAACAAGTCATATGGACTCCAAGCTTACTCATTTTTTTAGTTGTTTTGACTGGCTCAGCAGGCTCTTTTTTTTAGGCCTGCCAACAGGCCTTCGAATTATAGGGGGTAGGATTGGTTCATCTGTATGATAATGAGCTCATTATTTTGGACCTCAAACTGGTTTAATCATATGAGAATAGATTTTCAGTTGAGTCTCCTTTCTATAGCAAGGATTGACAAAATCTTCTGGCCTAGCTCCAATATTCAAAATAACAGATACAACATGTATACAAGGAATCCCTACAAAGGAGAATGGCATTTTAAGATCACTAAAAGCTCATAAAGGACATTACAGACCACTACATTATATATTATCACTTATATTAATGAAAAACTCAAGAATCACAACCTAAGTTTAAGGCTATAGTTGAATAAATATTCAAAAATAGACCATTAATGCAGTCTAGTACATTATATATTAGCACTTACACAAATAATTTTTTTTTACAAAAATTATCAAATACAAGAGACTTCAAATAAAAAACGGAGCAGTCCAGTACATTATATAAACCAAAACTTATCATATGATGCAGTCCACTACATTATATACATTATATATTATCACTTACACAAATGAAAAACTTGGCAAGAACTTTGCAAAATATACCTGTAAATTCTCATTTTTTGCAACTACATGTTTGAGCTTTTAAGTTTACAGCATATTGGTCCTCAAATCCTGCAGAAACCTCCCACCTTTGCCCACTTGCATTCCTAGGCCAACACCTGTCAGCATTGATTAAAAAATCAATTAGTTTTTGGACTGTTGAAACAATAATTATTTAAAGTAAATAAATAATCAAAAAAAATAATTAATTTAAGTTGAAAATGCTTTATAGACTGTTCTAAAATCTTCTCAAGCTTTTTTTGAATTTTTAGACAAAGTGTCCCAATTATTTTTTCAGCAGCTTTCTTCTTAAGTGCAAATCTTGTCATGATTTTACATCTGATCATTTCCATCATAGTGAGTATTGACTTGTCCCTTGATTTCAAAATCATCTGTCAATAAACAAGTTAGGTTAGTAAACTTATTTAATGCAAAATTCAATTTAAACAAGTTAGGTTAGTAAACTTATTTACCTTATTAAAGCTCTCACACAAGTTATTTAAGAGCATGTCAGACTTGCAGTTAGTTCTGAAATGAGCCTTTGACCAATTCTTAGGGTCTTTAGCCATCAACCAGTTGAATACAGGTTCTGACAAGGCCTTAAGTTTATTCATTGCATCAGTTCACTCTTTCATGTATGTTGTCCTTGCCGCCTTCCATAAAGCATCTTTTAATGCCTTGCCTTGATTTTGACTTTGCAGCTTGAAATTGTTGTACAAATGTCTCACACAAGTTTGACTGCTGAAATTAGAAAATAACTCTAAAATTAAATCTATTAGACCCTATAAAAAAATAATAAAATATTAGTCAAACACTATACTACAATGAATGAAAATATCTAAAAGAAAAAAAGTAAATTATTTATCTTTTGCTTGTCAGACATGAATGTATAATGGAAAGAGTTTGTGAGCCCCAAGTTAGTCTCTAAAATCTGTAAAACTCAAGTCTAGGACTCTCTTGTTTCACTCTCAACTGCTTATGCCAAAGGATAGATACAGTCATTTGCATCTATCCCAATTACTGCCAGAAGTCATCCTTGGTAATGACCTTTTAAAAAACATCCATCTAAGTAAATCAGTGGCCTATATCCAACCCTAAATCCATCTTTACAGGCTTATAGACATACATATATTATGACAAGCAACCTATTATCTAAATAAAGTATGGTTGTTGTCCCAGGATTTGTTCCTCCCAATTTTTCAAGGTAATCATAGATTCTTGCATATTGTTCATCTTGATTCCCAAGAATCATCTTCAGAGCCAGTTTTTTTTCCCTAATACATTTAGACTTTTTAACTAGAAGCATGTGGTCTTTCATCACATCATGTTTCAGGGATTTGGCAGAATAGTTTGGGTCAACTCTGAATTTTTTTAAGTACTTTGTAGCCAACCACCTAAAAGTACAGTTCATATTCTTTATATCACTAACACATTTATACTCTCCAATATATGTCTTAATCTGTCATGTACTATTAGTCTTATTTTTAGGGTGCATTTTAGATGCTCAAACCATCCATGGGTACCCATCTTTGCACACAACTTGCACTCTTGCAGTGTCATTAACCTTTAGCCTTATATTAAACTTATTTTTCGCTGCATATTGTTTTAAAGTTGCTTTAAAAACTTTTTGATTAAAAAATAATAATTTTTTTTAAACTTGAGATTTTTCATGTCTAAAGTACTGTTAAACTCAGGAAACCTTTTTTTTTCAGCTTCTGTTTCAAAATCATATGGACTGTGCAATGATTCAGTTTCATCTTCACTATCTACACTCTCATCACTATCTTCAGTTGAACCTGTCCTAAATCCAGGTATATCTCTCCCAACACCAACATTTACCTCACAAACTAAATCATCATCAACTAAATTATTTTCACTATCTTCAAAGGGGTTGTCAGATTGCTCACTCTCAGAATCAACATAGTCAGTATCTTCATCCTCACTGTGAGAAAAATTAAGTCTCCTAACAGTATTTTTAATAGTTTCAGCATCACTAGGTATATTTGTTTCTACATTCCTAACAGTGTCCACATGTTCAGAAATTTCAGCATTATTAATAGTGTTCACACGTTCAAAAATTTCAGCATTTGAATCAGGCAAGTGTTCCTCCACTATTTATTGTAAGTAAACATGTGCATACTTGTTCCTAGGCATACTAGCAAGCATAGATAAAATATCAGTATCAGTTTTCATTGTATTGACACTTAAAACACCACCTGGTGATTGCCAAAAAAATCCAGTGGCCTATCATATCCTAACTCCTTAACCATGTCATAAACCTTAAGCATAAACATAGAGTTAATGTGACACATATCAAAAAAAGATATCTTTTTACTAGTATATATCACAGTAGGATGATTTATAATAAATCCCCCATGATAAAAAGCTATAGTACAATGCTCTGATGTTTGACCTGCAAAAAATAAAAAAATATATATTAGGACTCACCTGTAAGTTTAGAAATTAGTAAAAACTATAACAAAAAGTTTAATTTAATTTCGAACAGTGTAAGGAAATAGGGACTACACTAATAGCTTTGTACTTTAACAATTTGGGGTTCATTATTGTAATAGTTTATGGTCCCCAACTAACACATTAAATTATAAAAAAACACCTTATCCCCACTAACACAATAAAAGGATAAAAAACACATTCATTTTTGTCATATTCTAATGGTTCCCCACCAACATATAAAAAGATAAAAAAAACACACATCCCCATATCCTCGCATGTTTTCTATATCCCCGCAATACACATTCACAGAATATAAATATGATATATATGTATGATATTCCTATATCCCACACAATATCCCCCACACATTCTAATGTAACCTACATGTGCACAATTCACTAAATTTCAAACCCATGAACCTATTTAATATACACATATCCACTAAATTTCAGAATATATTCAAAATTTTAGAATATATTTCCATGTCCACATAATTTCAGTATACATATATCCACCAAATTTTAAATATATTCTCATGTTACACAACAACTCACAAACCAAATTAGTATACATATATTCAAGATCCCCATTTACTAGCATACACAAAATATTTAAGATTTCTAACCAAATCAGTATACATATATTCAAGATCCTCATTTACACAAAGTTTGTTCAATAATTTCAGTATACTCAAAGTTTCAAACTCATCAATATATGTATATCCACTAAACACAAAATTTGTTCAATAATTTCAGTATACGTATATCCACTAAACACAAAATTTCAATAATTTCAGTATACTCAAAGTTTCAAACTCATCAGTATACACAGAAAAAGTAAGTAACTTTATTCAACAAAATTAAAACAAATTTGCTATTCAATAAACTCACCAGTATCCACTAAACAAATTTACTTTATTAAATAAACCTTAAATTTACAAGCTTTAATGGAAAAAATAGAAGAACTTACCATATGACATGCTTTTCATACCCCTCACATGCAATACACGACAATCCATTACTCCGATTTGCAACCACGTTGTTGAATAAGTAGTTCCCTCAACCAAATTTCTTTCCACCCAAATAGTCTTTCAACTTCGATTTTCAAATTACTACTCGCACCCAAATATTCCCCAAATCTCTAACAAAATATCAAACCCTAATTTTCTTAACGTCTAGAAAAAAAATCGCAAAGAACAAATCTCATTTTCAAAAGTTCAGTATCTAATGGGAGAATAGGAACGGTTTAATTTTTCTTAATCAGTAAAATTAACCCTACTCTCAAATCACTGTCGTTTTGTTTATTTTCTTTTAACTGACGTGTAATTTTATTATTATTTTATTAATTATATATGACACTTCATAACGGTGTTAACTGAGTTAACGGTGGAATGATGAAAAAATCACAATGTTGAAAGTTGAATGAGTAAATTGAGCGTTTTTATAGTTGAGTGACTAAAATAGGTCAACTGACCAATTGAGTGATGATTTCAGTATTTTACCCTAATTTTATTTGGCGATGCTTGTATTGATTTTAAAGTAAAATTATTATTTTTTTCATTTGAGTTTTATGTAACATTATTCAAAGTTTCAAACTACTCACCAGAAAGCATCTAGCTTTATATTATAAAAACTTGAAATAGACGAATTTTTATGATGTGAAATTGTACAAGGGGATGGGATCGAAAAGCAAGGACAAGGCGTGATGTTTGGTGAGGTGGTTTTGAGAACCATGTCCATCTCCATGTTGATAGAAGCAATGAGCGCCCCTCACCAGATTCAGCAAGCTTCCACTCACAGCCTCGGATAATGGGGACGCACCACCTCGCAGTCGCTGCACATTTAACATCTTCCATGCCTCCCTTACTAGATTCTTAATATGTCGACGCCCAGCTTCCTCGGAGACTCCATTTTCGTGCATGTAACATTCGATAGATTTCGCAACATCGCCTCTCTTTAACTCCTCCTGGATTACAATTAGTGAAACATATGATCAGTGCATGCCACTCAAACATCATACATCTAATACTAGACCTCTTACATTATGGTAGTTTAGCTTTCATACCGATGAAGTCCCTAAATCATCTTGAAGTCGAACAATCAGAGCCGACCAATATAAGAACTCAGGGTAGCTTTCAAGGAACTCTAATTCCTTCTTGTTTATCTGATTTGTTACAAATAGACTTGAATGAACTGCCATTAGCGGGGTTGCTACTGATATCCATGCATTTTTCAAGTACTCCTCAAAACTTGGTGTATATCCACTGTGGTACCATCTAGCCTCCAACAAGTAGGATCTCAGTAACTCAACCCACTGAAGTCATAAGCAGAGCACAAGAGTTCTTCAATTATATGAAAATTTGCCATGATCCCTTAAATATTCAGACATGGTTTATCAGAGAGACGATAAGATTACCGCATTTTTAAGATTGAACACAACATCATGACCTTGGTCCTTGAGAATGTCGTAAGCCATCTCATTAACTGTGTTGTGAAGTGCAAGGAAGCATATCTTCATATAGTCTGGAAGTTGTTCCATTGCCTTAATGTCCCACCTGAAACATGTAGAATGAGTAAAGAATTAATAAATCCTCTCCTGGAATGTAATAAGGTTTGCATGTGGTAGAGATGCCACTGCCGGAACGTTTTCCTCCAACCTCTCAACGGCATCGGTGAAGAGCTCCAGTTCATCCAATGTACCATAGACGTCATAAATATCATCTATCACCGTGATAAATGCAACGACCTTTGTAAGAATTTTCCTGCAGCTCCCAAACTGAGGCTGGAAAGCCATCCCCACTGTCCAGAAGAAGGATTCTACCAATCGATTCCTGGCAAAGCTCAACTTTTCTCCAAGTCCAGTGCTCTTCCACCACCTTTGGAGGACATGAAAATCAATTAGATGTATTTTTTCTTCAGAGAGAAAAAAGGGGTTATTGTTAATTAGTTGATCTACATGTATACCTTGACATATCTTTGAGTTCTTCTTGGTGCAGTCCTTGTACAACGTTGAAGTCCAACTTTGCTAACTGTAATACAATGGGGTTGAAGTCGGCTCTCCTTTCATAAACGTCAATATACCGTCTTGCTTCTAATCTTGGCATTCTCCAGTGCAGCGGAAGCTCCAGGGCATGGCTAACTTGTTTGCCAAGCAGATTGGGATCCACATGATCAACCTTGACATTTCCGAGATGCGTAGACGTGAAGTTCCAAGCGTCCTCCATGATGCTTTCTCCTTGGAAACAGTAGTATGAAGCTTCATACAAGCTCAGCATTGCCTTGATATCATTACATAGAGATTGCCTGAAATTGCCTGTCTTGTCCCTAAAACTGTGAAAAACTTCTGCAGTCGACCAAAACCAGTTATCACAAACAGCCCCAAACAAGAACTTCATAGATATACTTTCCCTTGTAAAATACAAAATCATTAATTAGTACCTGGAGAAGAATGATATCCATATTCCCTGAGAAGCCTAAATTCCAAAGCAGTTGCATATAAATTATCCCTTTTCACTTGATTGCTGTTGTTGTTGTAGATATTTTCTAAAATGTTGTGAATGTCATCCTCAAAATGATAAGCCACTCCAAGCCTCAGCAAGTTGTCAACCATCTCAAGTTGATCCAATGGCTGATCACCTTCTATACCGTTCAGCATTATCTTTACTTCTCCTTTCAGCTCTTCCACTTGCCTCACATACTCATCTCCCTGAAATTGAATAGCTTAATCAGTGACAAAATTTTTATGGTTTTATTATTAATGATAACTATACCTTATAATCGCTTCTCAACAACTGCAGATCATCATCATTCCAGAGGCAAGGCTGGTAGTTTCCCGACCGTCTTTTGGCCGATGAAACTGAAATTTTGGTGCCACCAACAGATGTCACAGTCTCTCTACATCTTTGCGAGACTATAGCTGCAATCTTGAGTTTTCTGCCAAACAAAAATGGAGTTGAGGAAAGAAGGGAGGAAGCCATTTGACTATTGAAACTCCTACTGATGAATATTTTAGCAGAAAATCACTATATGATCAATGTTAATTACAAAAGTAAGGTTTAACAGTAATATATATAGAGTGCATGCAGCAATTTATTAATACCATTACTAGCATGAGAACATTTTGAATTTAACCAACACATAAACAATTATATTTATTTAACTTGAAAATAATTAGATTTTTTAATGTAAATTTTGACTCAAAATTAAACATTCATAAATTCAATTATGTCACGTAATTTACATCTTAATCACTCAATTTAACTTAACTCTCACTTAAATCACAAACCTTTAATTTAATCAAATTTTATCATTTCTGACACCATTAAATAATTTAATCTCAAACCTGAATCATAAATCTATTTTTTAGTATAAGTTCACCTAAATCAAAAATTTCTACTCATATTATTACTAGGTTTGTCTGTTTTTGGCAAGAGTTTCTTATTGATTGGCATCCTCACATTTTGTAACTCTTACTTGAGTATTTCTCGATTTATTATAAAAATTTTTTGATTGAACTAAAAAAATGGATACTCCGTTTATAAAATTTGAGATAATGACTATAACCTTAATAACATTAACGATGATTATAACATTAGTGAAAATAAGTAAAAAAAAATGTGGGAGCTAAAACTTTTATTTTCAAACAAGCAAAAGTATGCGGTTGCATTTAGAGAGATCGTTTTCTTATGAACGTGGTGGTTCATTTGAATCCACTGAAATTAGTGGTTCATTGGTATCTTCATAAAAGATTTTTTGAAAGTTGGTGATTATAAAAGTTTGAATGCAGAAGAGGGAATCTTTTTTGAGTATTTGTAAATTTATTTTTTATTCAGGTATGTATTACAAATAAGTGTTTAAAGTACATTGTTTTTTATTTGGACACGTAAAATATTTTATCAAAATAAATATTTAAAATATATTATTTTTTTATTTAAGTATCTAAAATATTTTTTAATCAATATCACAGATTACTTTTTAAGAATTTTGATAAAAAAATAAAATATTTTATATATTTATTTTGATAAAAAAATATTAGGTAAAACATTTAAATACTAGTTAAAAACATTTAAACACTAGTTAAAATTGTAGAAAAGTTCAGTGATTTGTTAGGTAATTAACTCATAAAATATTAGGTTTCACATTTCTAAAATGTTTTCTACTTTTTGAGAATTCAAAAAGTTAATGGATAAACTACAACGGAGGTCAGTCAATTATGGGTAAAGCGCCGAGGCCTGACGGTATGACCTCTAAAGTTGATGAATTTTTTGAAGGTAGAGTCTAGTCTTATCATGCCAGATGGTTCAGATTTCTTCAGAAATAGCCCAAGTCAACCAGATGGAGTTACGATCTGGCAAGAAATTACCTCCCGTTCTGAATTATGGTAAAAATCTTGTGCAAGAGTTGTCTCAGTCTAAGAATAGATCATCCCCAAATCCTGAAAGTCCCGTCCAGGATCATGGTTGACTCACCCCATTATTAAAAGTTACATTGGGCCACTCAATTATTAAATGATACATTTGGATCACTCAATTATGGGTAAGGTTACATTTGGGTCACCCTTCATAGTTAAAAAAGTATATCAATTTTTGTATTAGATAAATTAATGATTTCAAATGAAGTAACCTAATGTTAACGAGGGTATACAAGTGATTTGGAAGAAAAAAATGACTAAATTGATGTATTTTTTAAATATGACGAGTGACTCAAACGTAACTTTACCCATAATTGAGTAACCCAAATGTAACTTTTAATAATTAGGTGACTCAGATGTAATCTTACCCATAATTGAGTGACCAAAATAAAATTTATAATAATTGAATGACTCAAATATAACCTTACCTATAATTGAGTGACCTCCGTTATAGTTTATCTAAAGTTAATTTGTATTAATAAGAATACTTGAACCAAAATGCAACCCTCAAACTATTCATTTTTTTCTACTTTAAGTACAACTATAGTTTGGGCAAAACAGACCCCTAAACTATAATTCTATTACTATTTTAAATTCATCTGTTAATTCCTTTAAAATAATAATACTCTTTTAACCAATAATACAATCACACAACATTTTAAATAATTACATTAATATTATAGTACAGTAAAGTAAAAAAAGGGGTAACAAACTATAGTGAATCTGCAGAACCTGTTTCCCCGTCGATGAACTTCTTTTTGAAGACATTAATGAAACCTAAATCTTTTTTTTTAATTTTCTTTTTTTCAGTTCATCCATAATCGATTTGGGTTGATATCATTGTAATCACCGGAGAATGACGTATCATATTGGATCGAGGTTTTCCCCTCCTCAGAAACAGAACAACCCAAAGTTTGGGGAAAACTAATTTTTTCCTTTTCTACCGTCTTTTGTGTTAGCTTCTGCTTCAGTCCAATGGCTTCTGCAGTGAAAAACTTACTATTTAGAACAAATTCAATCAAAGAAAAACAAGGGAAATCTTGAAAAATTAGAGCCAGAAGGTTAAGTGAGTTGAGTGGTGTAGGCTTCGAGCATTTATTATATGAAGAAACAAGTAATGATGGGTTTGCTTGATTACCCGTCCAGGATTGGGGTGAAGACACTGTAAAATCTAATTTTGTTTTAATTTTCTTTAAAGAGATTCCGAGTGAAAATCGTTTTAAGTTCTAACACCCCAAATCGATTATGATGAGCTAAAAAAAAATGAGGAAAATATTTAAGTTTCATTGATGTCTTCAAAAGAGAAGTTCATCGATGGAGGAACATGTTATGGAGATTCATCATAGTTTGTTACCTTTTTTTTTACTTTATTGTACTTTAATTTTAATCTAATTATTTTAAATTTTAAATTAAATTATGCCTTAATTATTTGAAATGACGTGTTATTGTACTATTAGTTAAAGAGTATTTTTAATGAGATCAAATGATGGATTTAAATAATAGGGTAAACTATCTGTTTGACCACCAATCTATTGGGAAAGTTTTAAAATGACCACTATAGAAAAAAAACGCGTCATTTGACTACCCAAACTATTAAAATGGGATCAATTTGGCCACCTGCCGTTAAGAGGCTAACGGAAGGTGACGTGACAGTTAAAAAATTAAAAGTATAATTACACATTTCGTCTTTATTATTTATACATTCTTTCAATTTAGTCCTAATTTTAATCTAATAAAATAAATTAATTAGGTGGTGACACGTGTCAACACCTTATTGGAGGAATTTAATTATTTATATTTAATTTAATAAATTTATTTTTATCCCCCAATCAGGTAGTAACACGTGTCACCTGATTGGAGGATGAAAATAAATGGAATTTTTGCACTCAGCGTGAATCAAACCTGGGTAACCTAGGCAAAACGCACATGGCAAAGCCACTGGGCTAAAGCCATTTTTTGTGATATAAAGTACAAATAATTAATATAATTCATAAATGATCGATCCTTACCTTCCGTTTGTAAACCCAGATGCCCTTATCAACCAACCCAAGAAGCAGTCAATCTCAATTCTATAATGGCTGCTCCGCCTCCTAGAGAATTAGAAACTCTCCCACGGCGGCGTAAAGTCTCGGCCAAGGCTCCTCCTGCTTCGCCTATGAACCTCTTCTCCGACTGTAAAGACTACGCTTTCTACGAAAAAAATAAGAGCTCAGCCACAAACAAGAAGAAGAATAGCAAAAGGGTTCGCGCCAAACGCAATAATACGTCGTTTGATTCCATGTTCTTCAGCTCATCTTCTCATCAAAGTGTTAATTACGGTGGCTGTGGGTGGTGGTGGTTTAGCAGCGAAGACGAAATCGATATCAGTAAAATCATCCAGAAAACTCCCATCATAATCAGATGAATAGTTATCAGAATCAACATGTTGGACGGGAGCAGACTTTTCAAGAGCCTGCAAATTTTGAACTAATCAATCAATGATATAACAAAGAGAAAGAGTAAACAACTAATTTGCAAGATAGTTCAACAAATCAGGTCTCAGAAAGACAATTATATTCTGAACCACTGAATATGTAGAATTACTATTGCATCAAAATCAAGATTACTGTTCACATAAATTGGTTTCTCTAGCATACAAAAGTGTGCTTCAGAAATAATGCTCACTAGAAAAAAAACTTCAGGGGGTACCGCGTACAACATACCGAATAAGTCAGTAAAGTCTCTAATATCGTATCTGTATTTTCCTCTCCTGAAAATAGAATCGCGATCACCGGAGAAAGCGCAACGCTCGCCGGAGAAGAGCCAAGAGCGGGAATAAAGTAAAAGACAGCTTTGCCGTTGTGAAAAGTTCTGACGATTCCTACACCGATTCCAGGGCATCGATGGTGGAGATGATCGTGGAGAGAGAGATATTCGAAACTAAAGAATTGGAGCAATTGCTGCAGTGTTTCTTGTCGTTGAACTCGCATCACCATCATAGGATTATTGTCGAGGTTTTTACAGAGATTTGTAACACGTATGAATTAGATTAATTATTTGCACTTTGTATCACAAAAATGGCTTTAGCCTAGTGGCTTTGGCATGTGCGTCTTGCCCGAAGTTACCCAGCCACCCAGGTTCGATTCATGCTGGGTGTAAAAGTTTTATTTATTTTCATTCTCCAATCAGGTGACACGTGTCACCACCTGATTGGGGGATGAAAATAAATTTATTAAATTAAATATAAATAATTAAATTCCTCCAATAAGGTGTTGACACGTGTCACCACCTAATTAATTTATTTTATTAGATTAAAATTGGGACTAAATTGAAAGAATGTGTAAATAGTAAGGACGAAATGTGTAATTATACCTTTAATTTTTTAACTGCCATGTCACCTTCCTTTAGCCTCTTAACGGCAGGTGGTCAAATTGATCCCATTTTAATAGTTTGGGTAGTCAAATGACGCGTTTTTTTTCTATGGTGGTCATTTTAAAACTTTCCCAAAAGATTGGTGATCAAACAGATAGTTTACCCTAAATAATAATAGAAAAATAATTTAAAGATTTATTTTGCACAAACCATAGTTTATTTACTTAACACAGCCCTCAAACTAGCCTAATAAGATATCAAATTATAATAACTAGTCTCTCTCTCTTTTTATTAAAGTCTTTTTCTTTTTTTTTTAAACTACTGCATGTGTCACTTTCGTTTCCTGTTTGTACAGATTTATTTATCACTTTTGAAAAGTGCCAATAAATGGTCATCTACATTTTTATATGTAAAGACTTGGTCACTCCGACGTTATATTCCGTTAATCCCCTAACAGATTGCTGATGTGGCAGAATTAATTAAATGACAATATCCACGTGTATTCCCATGTGGATAATAACGTGGAACGTCGATTTGAATTTTGAAAGACGACGTTTGGGTTAATCATTATTAACCCTAATAGACGTTCTATCTGAAAACACATTGATTATCATCTAGGGTTCTCTCTGGGGAAAAAATCAAATTAGTTTGGGGGAAATCAAATCCGTTCGATTTCTGATGTGTTAGGGTTGTTATTTTAGGGGAAAACAAATTAGGAAAGGGTTGGATACTTCGTTTCCGACCGTGTTTACGTTGCTGAGATTGTTGAGAATCGTTTCTGAGAAGAAGCGAATGGTAAGTTTGTGTTTTTATTTAATTTTTTATTGCTTATTGAGAAATGAAATGAAGATTAGAAGATGTTAATTCTTTTTTTAAATCATTTTTTCTGACAAGAATCGAAAGATTTGAATATTTGTGGTATTTTTATTTTTAGGGTTTATATTTTTTGTTGATTGGTTGTTGTTTTCGTTTTAAGATTTGAAGATTTGAGTATTTTTAGGGTTTATGGTTGTTGTTGATAAGCTTGTGTTTTCGGTTCTGATATTTGTTTTCTTGTTTTCGTAGGTGTAACAGTAAAGATGATTGGAGGGAAGCTCTGCCGGGAGGGAGATTTGGCAGTGTAGTATGGTATGTATTGCTGACTTGAGTTTAAGGTTAGGAAAATGTCTATTCGTATGCTTTGGGTTGCATGTTCTGAATATTGCTGCATGAAATTTGGAATGTTTGTTTTGTATGTTTATGCTTGTTGTTTGTCATATTCATTAAAATAGTGGTAATGTGGTCCAAGGTTTAAATTTTGTCTGTTGAAATGGGTACAAACCAAAAATAGGCACAATAAAAAAACTAAAAAAATTATGAATACAAACAAAAAATTGTAGTGTACAAACTTTAGAATAGAAAGCAGAAATAAGATCAATAATTTAATACATTAAATAGGCAGAATAAAAAAACAAAAACTTTTAGAGTACAGATAAAAAACTTTAGAGTACAAACATTAGAGTACATACTTTCGGGTGTAGGCCAGAAATAGGATAATAATATAGTAATGTTACCTTATAACATAATAATGTTAAAAAATATTAAAATAGTAATGTTAAAAACAGTAATGTTACATTACAAAACATTAAAATAGCAATGTTAGAAAACATTAAAATAGTAATGTTAAAAACAGTAATGTAACTTTAAAAAACATTAAAATAACAATGTTAAAAAAACATTACTATTACCTTAAAAACAATAATGTTACCTTAAAAACATTAAAATAGCAATGTTAAAAAACATTAAAATAGTAATGTTACCTTAAAAAACAGTAATGTTACATTACAAAACATTAAAATAGCAATATTAAAAAACATTAAAATAGTAATGTTACCTTAAAAAACAGTAATGTTACATTACAAAACATTAAAATAGCTATGTTAAAAACATTAAAATAGTAATGATAAAAAACATTAAAACAGTAATGTAAGAATAATATGAACCAAAGCTAATGCAATTTATTTTTCTACTTTACAACTCCTGATTTAAAAATGTTCACTTGTGTAATGTAGTAAAACTTTGTTGTTTTTGCATATTTTGACAATGCTGATTGTGATAGTTTCTCTATGTTTGAAGTATGTTGCATGGTTGAAAGGTTAGAGTTAATGGGTGCATACAAGTTGTACTGGAGAGTACCAGAGCCTGATTTATCTATGGCATATGTTTTTCTTTTAAAAATTGACTTTGATTGCATGGCATTAGTGAATAGCTTATTTAGGAATAGATACATCCATGTATATTTTGAGGATGATGTAGATGATGAAGTAGAAGTTGAGGATGATGTAGATGATGAAGTAGAAGTAGAAGTAGCTGATGAAGTAGCATTTTAGGGAAATGTAGAAGAATTTGAAGTCAGTGATATTAAATATGGGTTTGATGATGGATTGTAGCAGGAAAATATAGGAGTTAGAGTTTAAAGACAAATGGAAGGTTTTGGACCTGATGGAGTTAGGGTTAATCCTGATTTTGATTATGACACTAACAAATCTGATGAACTTCATAGTTATAAAGAATTTGATTCAGATGACCCTAGGTTTAGTGAGTTTAATGTTGAAACTGATATGGTAAACCCTAAATTTGTTAAGGGTTTAATCTTCTCTGATAAGAACATTTTGAAAGAAGCAATTAAGCACTATAGGAGGGTCAATAGGGTCCAAGTTAGGCTTCAAAAAAATGATATCAGGGGAATTCAAGTTGTGTGTCAGGGTAGTTGTCCTTTCAAGTTGTGAGTGCACCAAAGAATCTCAATGACAAGTCAGATATCACTTGGTAGATAATGACATTAGGGGCATCCCATAAGTGTAACAAGGTCACCAAAAATAAGAACATTAGGGCGCTTTGAATTGTAAAATATTACATAGGTAAATTCATGGTAGATATTAATTACCCTGTAAAATTTCTTCGAAATGATGTCTATCAGAAATTTGTTATTTGAGTGTCACGTGTTACTTGTTCTAGGACAAGGAATTTGACATTTGAGATGATTGAAAGGTATTATAAAGGGTAATATGGTAGGATTTATGAATACTTACTTGAGTTAAGGACTACAAACCCTGGAACTACTACAATTTACCGTCTAGATTGTAGATTATTCTAAAGGATGCATGTGTGTTTGAAAGCTTCAAAAAATAGTTTCGGGACAGGATGTAGGAAGATTATATGTGTGGATGGGTGCTATTTAAAAGGTTATTTTCAAGGGTACTTGTTGGATGCAGTAACCATAGATGCAAATGACCAGATTTACCCTTTAGCATATGCAACAGTTGAGAGTGAAAATTATTCTTCTTAAACTTGGTTTTTGGACATACTCAAAACTGACTTGGGCATTAATGACTCCTGCAATGTCTATTTTATGAATGATAAACAGAAGGTACACAACCCTAAACTGACTTTGACTTTTAGCTTCTAGCTTACAATAACCTTAGGGACTTATTTACTTACTCTAACCTGACTTGGACATTAGGGACTTGTGGAAGCTGTGGATAACATTTTCCCTAATGCAAATGTAAGAAATTGTGTACAAAGGGAAAGCTCTTAAAGATGTTGTTTGGAAGGCTGCTCGAGCAACTTACAACCGAGAGTTTGAAGATGCAATGGAGCACTTGAAGGCACTTTCTGCCCCTGCTTATGCTTGGATGCAGAAGTTGAATCCTGCACAATGGTCCAGGTCACATTTTGATACCAGGACCGAGTGTGATATGCTCCTCAATAACTTGTGTGAATCTTTCAACAAGGTCAACTTTTTTACTTTAATGTATTTATCCTTAAAGGGTTTACTTTATTTATTAATTTTCTAATATCATCTTTTAATTTGCCTTATGTAGTCAATTTTGGAGGCTCGAAATAAGTTAATCTTGACAATGATGGATGTTATTAGAACTAAAATTATGAAAACAAATGTTAGCAAAAGGGAGGAGGCAGAAAAGTGGCCAGGGCCACTGTGTTCAAAAAATCAAAAAAAAATTGGACATCATTATCCAACAAACACACAAGTTTCATTTATTGACTGCACACTTACTTTTGTGTTGACTATTTAATGCAATTGTTTATTACTGACTGTGTTCAAAAATTCAGATATATATTTTTGTGTTGACTATTTTATGCAACTAATTTAGTGTAACTGTTTAGGGTACTGTTAAATGTAATTGTTTAATGTAACTATTTTATGAAAAAGTCAGATATATACTTTTGTGTTGAATATTTTATTTAGAATATTGTTTAATGTAATTGTTTTATAAAAATGATTATGTAACTGTTTTCTGAAATTAAGTATGTAACTGTTTAGGTGCTGGGCCACACGTGCTGGTGGACAAAAGTATCAAGTGCATGCTGGTCTTGGGCACCAGCATGTTGTGGATCTTCTGCAGTATACATGTTCCTGCAGAAAGTGGGACCTCACTGGCATCCCTTGTATCCATGTTGTGTCAGCCATTCAAGAAACCAATGGATGCATTGAAAGCTATGTAAATGAGTGCTACAAGAAAAGCACACAACTTGTCATTTACTCCAACATGGTTGCACTTGTGAAAGGTTATTTCTTCCACCAACTCATTCATTTTTTTTTATTTCAGTTCTGATTTGTTTACTTTCTTTCAGCAGGTCTTGGACAGTGGGCTCCAGTACCTGACAAGGAACTAATATTGTCACCAACAATAAGGAGACCACCAGGAAGACCAAGTAAAAAAAAAAAAAGGAAGTTGATGAAGTTACCAATCCGAAACTGAGCAAGAAGGGCCAACAAGGCAACTGTACCAAGTGTGGTAAGACTGGTCACAACAAGAGAACATGTAAATGTGAGGTTGGTGCAAACCAGCCTATACGAAGACCCAATTCATCCAACCAGCAACGAACTGGAAGCCAACCCTCATCATCCCACCACCAGTAGTTCAGAAGACATCCACTATCATCACACAACAATCAACAACCTCGAAGGTCAAAATTACCCACAAAAAGACAATCAGCTCCACCAACAACTGTTAGATGGATGCCTAATTTGCCTTCAAGTCAGCAATCAACAGTTTCCAACCCTCTAAATCAAGAATCACAAGCTTCAATTATGGACTGAAGCTGCAGAATTGAATATCATTCCTTTTGTAAATGACATCTTTTGTGAATGACCTTATTTCATTTTGTGATGTTCATATCATAGGCATTTTTTTGTAGCTGAATTGTTAGGAATGCTTTTTTTTTTTGTAAAGTTTTGGAAAAACTACTTACTTCTTGAATTGTTCATATAGGTCATTCTTTTTGAAGCTGATTATATATCTTTATTAGCTTACAAACATTACATGCTTACTCATTGACTCTTTAGTAATGGAAAACAAAGCATTGCCTTCTTATTTACTTTACATGTTTACTATGATTTTTTTCAATATCAATTAAATTGAACAAAACAATAATGTAATGATAAATGCTTTATTTTCATTAAAAAACTATAAATAAGAAGACAAAATAACCACCATCCATCAACACTAACAACACTTTACCATTACATAACTTTAACAATCAATAAATAACATCAACAACCATTTCACCATTACAGTTTTCCAAAAGCAGACAACTATTTCACAAATAAATTCATAAAACCACCATCCAAGCATTACATTACCTCATCCAAAGATGACATGACCCCATCCAAGCATTACTTCATAAATCACACAATTATAAAACATATCAATAGTGCATAACATCACCATAGCCGTTCATGGAACCCCCCCCCCCCCCCCCTCTCAATTTTCTTCACTTTCTTTAATAGCCCACAAATTATCATTTTTGCGCGAGGGTTGACATGAGCATCGTACTAAAGAAAAAACCCACAGCTCCTCCCACTGCCATAATTTTTACACCCAAAAAATTTTCTACTTGGGTTCTCTTTCGTCCAAGCCGTGACCAGATTAGCCGGTATTCCACAATGACAATTAGGTACTTGACATTCTTCTTCTTCTTCTTCTACTAATTTTACAGAGAAAATTTTAAGGTTGAAGAAAGTGGGAATTCTATAATGTTAGTCCCCTTAAGTAGCAACCTTCCAACATCATTATCCACGTGGGAATACATGTCACATGTGGATATTGTCATTTAATTAATTTCGCCACATCAGCAATCCGTTAGGGATTAACGGACTATAACGTCGGAGTGACCAAGTCTTTACACATCAAAAACGTAGATGATCATTTATTGACACTTTTCAAAAGTGGTGACTAAATCTGTACAAACGAGAAACGAAAGTGACCCCTGCAGTAGTTTACCCTTTTTTCTTTTATTATGTTTAAACGTAGAAAAGAGAAAACATCTTCAGTTTTCGTATAAAAATATGATTGAAAGTTAAAATTTTAAAATTTTTAGGCATTGTCACCTTTTTTGTTCATAGAATATTGTTGAAAAATTTAAAAAAATTGACAGTCGAATATCGACTTCATCTCTAACTCGATAATGACATGCTCGTTTATTTATCTCTTCAGTCTTCACTTTATTTTCTAAATTTTACATGATTATATTAAATTTTAATAATATTGCTAAATTTTATCTATATTTAAAAAATAAAATAAAATTTTTAACAAATTTAACAATGAGTTGAGTCGAACAATAAAATATTTTAACGAGGTCTACTCAACTCAATTCAGTCGCTCGATAATTAAATCACCCTAGCCTAAATAGTAACGCTCAACTTGTTGACGGGTTGATTGATTTATGCGTTGAATAGGATTCCGTACTTTAATAAAGTATAACCTTCTCTCCTTTTTTCCGAAAAAAGGTTTGTAAATCTGGACACTCGTGTGAAAGGACTGTTCAAGTGGTCGATTTGGTCCCACTTAACAATGGAGCATAAAATCACAAACCTAATTTAATCAAAACAATTTCTTTAAAAACAAAATGCTGAAATTAAATAAGAATCGAATTCTTGATGAAACGTATTTCTTCAAATGCCTACTTGCCTAGGGGCATGGACCGCCTCCCACATGCCAAAATTTTCCCTCAATCAATTAGACACGTGTAGATATGGAGTATCACACTTGTCACAAATGACACCTCCTCCGCACACCTGTTTGACCCGCTCTGAAGTCGGATCTATACATTATTCTCGTGTCTCATTATTTTTTTTTTGTCCATATCAAGAATAATTATGTATGTGTAACCTCAAAAATATTTTCAAGATAAATGTTGAATTTGAATGTTGATGGATACTTCAACCATTGACATAGTGCCACGTGTATCTCTATCGTAGACCGTTTTCCCTCTGTAAATAAACTTGGTAGTAGTGCCAACTCCAAGCTGTGTATCGCACAACAAATTCCTTTTTTCTTTGTTAAATAAGGCAAATATCTGGTTTGTGTTTGGTAACTGATCTCACTTCTGAGTTATTTTGTATTTGGAGATTTTAAGAAAATCATCGCCAAAAGAATGTTTATTGATAGCTTTAAAGTAGAAAGTCCAAATGTGAAGTACACTGACAATGAGATTCAATCTGTGTACAACTATCACACTACGGAGCTGCTTCATGAGATCAGGAACGGAACCTACCAATGGGTTGTCAAACCTAAGACTCTCCAATATGAATTCAAGACTGATATCCATGTTCCTAAACTAGGGTCTGAATCCCAACTCCTCACCATTTTTTTTCAGGTTTTTCTTTTCTGGGTTTCTTTTAAAATCTTTGTTATTGTTTCCCCCTACCTTTAATGTTTCAGGGTGATGCTTGTGGGATGGGGAGGAAACAATGGTGCAACCCTGACCGGCGGTGTTATAGCCAATCGAGAGTAAGATTGTTTTTGTTTTCACTGGTTTTGATTTTTTGAGATATGATGGGTAATGGATGTTCACAGGGGAATCTCCTGGGCTACCAAGGACAAGGTGCAGCAAGCTAATTACTTTGGCTCGCTTACTCAGGCATCCACCATCCGAGTTGGATCTTACAATGGAGAGGAGATTTATGCGCCGTTTAAGAGCCTTCTCCCTATGGTATGGTATGCATACATATATAGTGTTATCTGTTTTAATCAGGGAGTTGTGAATATATACAGGTGAAACCAGAGGACATTGTGTTTGGAGGGTGGGACATAAGTGACATGAACCTAGCTGATGCAATGGCTAGGGCCAAGGTCTTTGACATTGATCTGCAGAAGCAGTTGAGGCCCTACATGGAATCCATGGTCCCACTCCCTGGGATCTACGACCCTGATTTCATCGCTGCCAACCAAGGTGACCGTGCCAACAACCTCATCAAGGGGACCAAGAAGGAACAAGTTCAGCAAATCATCAAAGACATTAGGTACTGCAATCAACTCTAACATCCCATTTTATTTTGTTTAGAAAAAGGTGTGTTCTTGCTCTACTTTTGTAACATTTTTAACATGTACTTGTGTTGTGTTGTGTATCAGGGAATTCAAGGAGAAAACCAAGGTGGACAAGGTGGTTGTACTCTGGACTGCAAACACCGAGAGGTACAGCAATGTCATTGTGGGGCTAAACGACACCGTGGAGAGCCTCATGGATTCTTTGGAGAAGAATGTATCCGAGATTTCTCCTTCCACTTTGTATGGTATTGCTTGTGTTCTTGAGAATGTCCCTTTTGTCAATGGAAGCCCTCAAAACACCTTTGTTCCAGGTATATAAGTTTTCCTGTTTCATTAGTAAATGTAATTACCCTTTGGAAGTGAGAATTAATTTAGGCTTTTCATTGCTGTTCTTATGTCCAGGGCTAATTGATTTGGCTATTCAGAGGAACTGTCTGATTGGAGGAGATGACTTTAAGAGTGGCCAGACCAAGATGAAATCTGTCCTAGTGGATTTCCTTGTTGGGGCTGGTATTAAGGTATGTGATTCGGGAGCTGATGTTTCGATAAAGGATGATAATATGACATTAATGGATGGTCGTAGTTATGAACTTATGGTGATGATAATTTAACATTTTGACAGCCAACATCAATGGTGAGCTACAATCATCTTGGAAACAATGATGGTATGAATCTATCAGCACCACAGACCTTTCGCTCCAAGGAGATATCAAAGAGCAATGTTGTCGATGACATGGTGTCGAGCAATGGAATCCTCTATGAGCCTGGTGAACATCCTGACCATGTTGTGGTCATCAAGGTAATGAGTTTAGCTACCATGTTTTGGTCTCCAAGGCCTTTGACTGAATCTTAAATGTGCTCTTTCGTCCGTTTCGTATTGTAGTACGTACCATACGTGGGAGATAGCAAGAGAGCCATGGATGAATACACATCAGAGATATTCATGGGAGGCAAGAGCACCATTGTGTTGCACAACACATGCGAGGACTCGCTGTTGGCTGCTCCCATCATCCTAGATTTGGTTCTTCTTGCTGAGCTTAGCACTAGGATCCAGCTCAAAGCTGAAGGAGAGGTAATGTTTGATGTCATATTGTCATATACTATAAAGCTCCGAGCTGATATTCCAAGAGATCAACATTGTGTTAACCATTGAATTTTGATTTTGCAGGGCAAGTTCCACTCTTTCCACCCTGTGGCTACTATCCTGAGTTACCTCACCAAGGCCCCTCTTGTGAGTCCAAACAGATGCTTTTGTCTTTTTCGTTTACTCTGGCCAATTAAATTATTACTCTTGGACTAAACTTAATCCAAGACTGAATAGAATTGTGGGAATTCACAAGAATCATGATGGAACTATATACTCCCATGATACTAATTTGCATTGTTTTGGGAGAAAACAGGTTCCGCCAGGCACACCGGTGATAAATGCATTGTCAAAGCAGCGTGCAATGCTGGAGAACATACTGAGAGCCTGCATTGGTTTGGCTCCTGAAAACAACATGATCTTGGAATACAAGTAGTGAACAAGGTTTGGTTCTTAGGACCATTTTGCCTTTGTCTTTCATAAAAGCAGTGGTTCATTGTTGTTTGATAGTTCATGTTTGGTATATTATGGTGTGTGTCCCAGACCCTCTCTTTCGCTCATTCTTGACCAAGTGGAATTAGATATGATAACATGAAACTCTTTTCAAGTGTTTTAAGATGCATATTCTACATAATATATATGTGGTTATTTGTGTTGTTGTGTTATCTGATTGAAGAAATCGTTAACCTCAGGTTTTGTTCCAAACTTCACTTCAGATCTCAATTATTTACTTGTTTAGATGACCTAAATAAATATTTTTCACCATTCTACTCTACAAATCTAAGAAACAGAACATTTTCCCACCATCTCAACCAGGGTTACATTCAAAGTCTGGGGATCAAACCTGCACATCACTTCATTCTTTTTCGTATTCCCAAAAATAAAATTAATTAAGTTTACACATTTTTATAAGATATTATAATTTATATTCCGTTATATTTTTATTCTACTGTTTTAGTATTTACTTTTTTCCCTTGGGAACTCCAACTCTTCCAAAAAGAAATTTATTTATCAAACAGATTCTCTCAAAAAAAATTATTAAATGGCCGACTCATCACGTTATTCATATTAGCCAGTAAAATTTATTTGTATTAAATATAAAATATTTTTCAAATAGTTATTTACTCCTTATTTACATAAAAGCGAAAAGTATTTAAAAAAATAAGATGGATGAATTCTATAGGCTACAGATGACTTGGTAAGTCAGATCTACTAATAATTTTTCCAACAATTTTATCATAGCTTTGTTTCTCGTATCTTGACAGAAGTAGGGATGGCCATTTAACCCATACTCGACAAGTTTCGACCGGACCCGATCCTATAAGGTCAAATTTTTTTAAAAAAATCGAGTCTAAGTCTATTTTTTTGAGGATGAGGTCGGGTCGGGTTAGGTTTAGATTTGTGGAAAATACCATACTCTACCAGAAATAATAGTTCAATTTTATTCTAAATATTTAGATATAATTGCTAAAATGACATTCTCTTTATATATATATTTCAATTATCTCTATATTTTGTCTAATAAAAATAAAATAAGTTTTATAATGCTTCCGTTATTTATATTTTTTTCATTTAACTCCCTATTTTATTGGACAATAATAAAAATTGATAATTTTTATTTATGTTGAGTCGGGTCAGATTCGAGTTTTTACTTTAGAATTTAAGATCGGATTTGAGTCGGGTAAAACATGATAAGAATAAAAGTGTTAAATTTTCAGGTCGGGTGCGGATCAACTAAAACTTCGATCCATAACCATCCCTAGTCAAAAGTTCCTACGAGTAAAACATTTTAGTAAATACAGAACCTAAAAATTTCAGTTTAAAAGTAGGCCACTTGGCAAGTGTGGGTTGAGCTAATATAGATGTTTAAAAGTGGGCAAGGCCTGACCTATCCTTCTTCTTTATTGGGCCATCATTTCATTATCTGAACTGGCCCATCAGTCCTTCAAAACAAAAGCAAGCCAGATGGTTCAGGATTTGGAACTCAAATTATATAATCCAATCAAAATCTATTCGCAAGTCTGATATCATATGGTTTAAATGAATTTTTTGGCAAATATTTTTTTTTGAAAGAATAATCCCGGTGGTGCTTGTATTTATTAGGAGTATTAAAACAAACAAAAGGACAACAATAATTAAAGACTAGCCCAAACGTTGGGACCTAGTCAACACACCACACAAAACATAATGACCGGGATGAGATAATCTCTGGAGCTCCTGGAGAGAGATTTTTGGCAAATATTTTTAACTCAAGTATATTCTTTTTTTTTGATCAAATAGACTTTCATTACTTAAAAAACAAGAACAAACTCGATAAAGGCAAACTGGTTCCCACCTGAACCCGGCTTACACAACCACTGGTCAGGTAAAGCACCAAACAAACATAGATGACACAACTTCAAAAGGGAAAAGACTAACAAAGAGGGCCATAACAGGCCAATTCCAAACCCACTTGCGCAGCAAAGGGAGCACAGGCCGACACCATCCACATCAGTGATGATCTTGCGGCAAATCGAACGGAGCACGAGAGACTTACTTCGAGGCCAAAACGAATCTTTAATCGAGTAAGGACGAACGGCATCACCATTCCTTCGCCGGAGAGCTCTGTCCAGAGGCAGGCTTCCGTTCCATAGGTCACGGTCCTTGTCACGGCAATTGCAACGGTAATAAACATCCAAACACCGAAAAGAAGACCAGGGCATTCGTTGCTCTCCATGAACCCCAACCAAACACACGAACCTAATAAAAGAAAAGCTAGAAACAGACCTAAGAAAACCAACAACACAGTCAGCAGAACCACCTAGACACCTAAAACATCCGAAAACAAGCTTCGAGCCTGGACGAATCCTGGAACAACTAAAAAATAGAAACCACTGATCCTTCTTAGAGTTATCGACAACGGCAGTATCTGAGAGCTCTTCCCAGAGGCAGGCTTCCGACGATGAGCCGTCGATCCTTATCAAGACACCATCCCTTGTCACCCAACTCGAAAGATGAGATTCCATCGAGTTATCCCTCAGCCCAGGCTTATCAAAACCATTGCAGACCCGAAAACGATGCCATAACAATCGTAATTTACCCGTGGTGTTGGATCCACCCGGGTCCCATGCAAAATTACAAACCAAAGTCAACCGGGGCTTTTTAAGAGCCAGACACAAAAGCCGGTTGGGGCCACCAAATCTCCCATGATCTTCAAACTGCCAAAACCCAAAAGAAGTGAATTTGTTGGACTTTAAAAGGGATAGACTGATCCCAGATCCCCTAAAACCGGAGATGTTGTCTAATAAGTTTCCAAAATTGGAAATAAGGGCCCCTTTGGTAATAAGACTCGGGTCCCATCCAAAACTACACATTTGCACCTCCCGATACTCAGCATCAAAACGAGACTCTTCGGAGATCCATCTCCCAGAATGAAATCTGGTCCAACCAGTAGAAGTCCTTAAATTTCGGATCTTAGCATAGAAAATGCAAAGCTGACTTGAAGCCAAGATGGGAGAGTCTCCATGCTGCCTGTAATTAAGCTTAGAAATGGGAAGCACAATCCCATAAAATCTGGAACCGTACAGCATCTTCAGTGCAAATTCAACGTGGGCCCATGGAGGTAAGTCAACCTTTCCTAACAAGGTAACCCAAATAGCTGTCAATCTGCTAACATCCTTGGGGGCATGAAAGGACCGTTTTATCCCTACCAACCAACCTACTTCCCTATCAACGTTGAGAATCGGCAACATCCTTGGTGCTGGCCTTCCTCCGGCGAGCAGACACAAATCAGAGTCGTCATCCGAGAACAAGGCAACCCAGGTCGCCACTTCGACAGACGGAAGAGCCATCATCCGCCCGAAGACCAGGACGGCCGGAATCAACAGAACGCAGTGTTGTGCCCCCTCCGTGAAAAACCAATGAACCTTCATCGCCGTTCCCGTGCTCCCCAGCAGGCCGAAATATCGAGCAGCTGTTGTTCTTGAGCCATCGTCATCGGAGGAGCCAAGGTCGCGCCATGAAACGGCTACCCAACCCAGATTCGTTACTTCTCCCTCAACCCCAACCCCCA
The DNA here is from genome assembly GCA_958450335.1 of Hibiscus tridactylites. NCBI lineage: Eukaryota > Viridiplantae > Streptophyta > Magnoliopsida > Malvales > Malvaceae > Hibiscus > Hibiscus tridactylites. The sequence continues at coordinate 7,573,400 of OY288272.1, read as the reverse complement.
AATTGATTTTCGAACCGTAGCACCAACCGATCTTCCAAACTCGTATGACGAAGCTGAGGCTGTTCAAGGATTCTTCGCCACCGGCAAACATACATGGGCTCCAAAACCGACCGGAAAGAGAGGTGAAACAGAACCCGTTCGAGCCTTGCTCGGCATAGCCCACCGCACCTGCCAGAGAAAACCACCTCCTGGGAACCGGACCAAGCCACCAGCCGGCGTCGTCCACCGCACCACCGGCCACCGACGAGCTCTGGAATGAGGAAGCCACCTTCGCCTGGTCTCGAGCAAGATAACCGGGTCGGATGAATCACACCACCCGCTGAGGGTCGCAAATTCCATGGAAAGGGAAGACCATACTGCCCTTGTCGGCAATCTCCTTACCCCGTAGACATCGTGCCTCAACGCCATCACGCTGAAAACGTCAAGGAAGACTTTTGGGCCTCAAAGACACCGGTAAAAGCAATGCCGTTCGACGGTGGCAGCTCCCAGCACCCTTCGAAAACTAGCACAGATCTGAAGACTAAACCCCAGCCGAAAAGTTTCAACAAGAACAACCAGAGCAGATCCGATATCCTTCGCACCTGTGAGTCGAGAACGGGCCAAGAGTCACCAGAGGAAAACAGTCTGGCGGCAACCTTGCAGTGCTGAGAGAGCGACAGAACAGTGGAACCAGCCTTTCACGATTTGCAGAACCAGCAACACCACGACTGCAGCTCGCTCCGGCACCGGTGAGGATAGATCGGCGACCCACGAGCCTCACAAACTCCAAAACTCAAGAGATCCAAACCAACCTCGAACTTTAGCCACCGGGAAACCACCACCAAGGGGAGCAAGCACGGACCCAGCACCGTCGGACGAGAACCGGTGAGACAACCCCAGCCGAAATCCGTCCAAGAACCGATTGCCGGCCGTGAAAGTAAAACCGGCCTAGGAGGAGCCTTGGGACGCTCGGGAGGGAAAACTTGAGTTGGCGCGTGTGGCGCGTATCCGTATCCGTATCCGTTCCTTGTAAATCAGACTTTGTCGACAGTACTATCTCTAAGATTTCATTCTCCGCTCTAACTCAAGTATATTCTAATCATTAATGTATTACACATTCTTCAATTTGCTGCAAAACCATAACTGTATTAATTTGAAAATTAATTTCATAAAATATAAATCTCATTCAGAGGACACTGTTAATTACATCGACGTTTCTTTTTATTATTATTAATAGTTACATCGATGCTTATTATTACTTTAATCTTTTAGTATATTTATATAACCACTTGTGCAAGTTGATATAATATACTATATATGTGGGGTTAAGTGCAAATGATGTTTCTTGAGAATCCAAATCAAGAAATATTCTGACTTTTTTTCCGTTAAAATATGCTCAAAGTCTTTTTACTCTTTACACATTTGGAATTTAATCCTACTATTTCTATTTTTAAGAATTTACTGCCTCTAATGTTTAAAAGTTCAAGTCCAATTATCAACATCGTTAAAGTTCTTCTATTAAATTCATTGATATGTAACTTTGAAATAAAAATATACTTATCTGGAGTTGACATTGTTAGGAAAGAGAGCTCCGAATCTAAAACATGGACCATAAAATATACATATTTTACACAAAAAAAATTTACCCCTCCGGTGCCCCTATATATGCTCCAACACTAAAAAATACTAAAATAAATTCCAAGCTCTAACCCTAAATTCTAAATCCTAAAATCTACACCATATACCCTAAAAATTACACCGTGTCATAAATTCCCTAAACTCTAACCATAAACCTAATTTTGAGTGTAGAGCATAAATAAGACCACCGAAAATGAACAGAAAATTTCCATAAAAAAACATATATACTAACTTGATAGTTATGTAACCAGAAAAAAAATCGTTATAATGAACTTGAATTTAATAGAATAATTTTAGCAAGGTTAACAGCTGGACTTAATTTTTTAACAATGTTTTCAACATCTATGCAAACTTGAGACAGATGTGAAATAAGACAATCCATGATTTCATGTCACGTTTTTATAGTCATATCTACCCCAAACTCCCAACTAATTAAGTAAAATGACATTATACGTTTAAACATGCTTAAAACCTACAACCTTTATATTGTTACAATAATGATGATATTAACTGAATTTTAGTTCAATTATCAATAAATTGAAGAACTTAAAACCCAAAAAAAAATCAAGTCTTTTCAAAGAAATTATTAATTAGTGACATTATATATAAAATTATAATTACATTGTTATTTTTAAAAAACCAGTAAAAGTAAAGCATCAAAACACAATTTTCTTTTTACATGATAAATGAATAGTTTATAAAGTGCCTATAAATATGTATGAAGCAGACGTTTGTTATATTATGTTTAAAATAAGGAAGGTGATGAGTAATCCCCGCCGGCCGCCAGGAAGCATGGAGATGGCTTAATACCCAAAGCTCCAACATTTTTATCCTCCAGATTTTCAAAAGGCCGAAAGGAAGAAAACAAACAATTGGTCACGCTTTAGTAATTAGTTAAATCAAAACATTAACGACTTAATTACTTTCTTATTTCGCAAAGAAAGAGACTTCAAAAACTATAATTATTGGCCCAATTAGAGGGCTGATTGACCCCATTTATTAATCCCTCCAAATCTTTGCATATTTAATGTTCAAGATTTTGTTGCATTATTTTATTATTAAAGCTGACAAATAAATTGTTAACCATTAGTTAGTCTAGCAGAATTAGATATTAAGTTTCTTAAATAAGATTAGGCTTGATATACTTTCTTCCTTAAATTTTATCTGTTTTTTTAACTTGCCCCTTTATTTTGACCACTTTTCCCCTAACGTTTATTTCATTACCCATATTGTCACCTACCGTTAAAAAAATCTATCTTAACCAATCAGAACGTGCCACATCATTTTTTATTTATTTTTAAAATTTCATATAAAATAAAAAATATATTAAAATACTCAAAGTACCCTCATCTTTATCCTATCATCTTCTTCACCGTTTCTAAACCCTAAATCCTTCTCCAACTATTACCCCAATTGATCCATCCTCCCTTTCAGCCATCGGGAATTCGAAGAACCACCGCTCGTGACAACATTCACCCCAATTGAATGTTTGATCTTTCTAATCTTAATGAGAAAGTTGTCTTCGACCCATCAACACCGCCTGAAGGTTTCACCCCTCCGCCTGCTTTCGACGACAGCCCCGACGAAACTGAGGACGAAATCACCACCGTCTATGAGGAGCTCTACGGCTTTGCTTACAGTGGAGTCTCTATCTTGGGCAATGATGTTTTCGTGATGGATTCCAAAGTCAAGAAAATGAATGCGTTCGGGAAAGTTAAGAAAGATAAAGTGAGGGTTGGGTTTGAGGAACGAGTTGTTCAAGTTAGGCGAGTTACTAAAGTGGTTAAAGGAGGGGAGCAATTGCATTTTAGAGCAGTTGTTGTGATTGGTGACAAGCAAGGGCAAGTCGGTGTTGGTGTCGGTAAAACTAAGAAGGTCATCGGTGTTGTTCAAAAATCGACGGTAAATGCTCGGAGGAACATTGTTACTATTCCAATGACAAAGTACTTGACTTTCCCACATCGGTAAGGACTTCAAATTCCTCTCTTTTGTTGGGAAAATCGGTTTCTTTTAGCATGTTTGAATTGGGTTGTTTTGTTTTGTTGAATTTGTCGGTCAATGGGTTATTTTGCAATGATGATGATAGGAAGGGGAAGAGGATGATCGGAGCGATTTTGTGAAATGGGGATGTAACGCCCGTGTTTTGAGGTTAGGAGTTAGTCGGGTTCGTAGTCCGAGTCAATAAAATTAAATAAAATCAATTCAACCTAAATTAAGAATTAATTGGGCTTTAGTAAAAAGTGGAGGGACTAAAGGGGTAATTTGACCCAAATGATTTTAAAAGCAAGACAACTTTTCAAAAGTTGTCATCTTCTCTCCCCACTCCCCCATTTTCCAACGTGAAAACCCAAACCCCATCTTCAAAACCCCCCAAGCTCAAGGTTACTATTCCATTGATTTGCAACTCAATTTCAAGACCATTTTGAGAGGTAAAAGTATTTTCTTACTCTCCTCTCCATTCTCTATCTACCCATGGTTTTAGATTTCAAAAATATGAACTTTTGAAATGTTAGAGTTTTGCTAAAGCTTGAGTTTTTATGGGGATTTTCATCTTGTTTTGAAAAATGAAGTTGGGTTTTTATTTATTAATATCAAAAGGTACAACATATGTCAATTTGGTTGAGTTTTATTGAAAACCCGAAGTGGGTTCTTAGAGCAATTTTTGGGATGTCAAAACTTGATTTTTGGGTGGGTTTTGAGTGAAAATTAAAGGGCTGCTAGTTTATATAGGTTAGGAGGATGTTTTGGGACCTTTTGGGGGTCATTTGGGTGATTGAAAATGGAAATTTTAGCTAAGGTTTGGGGGAGAACGAAAATGATATATTTGGGGATTAATTTGGTTGGAAAATTTGGGTGGAGTTGGTTTGAGCTCAAAGGTTGAGTATTGTTTGAATGTTAGCATTGATTGAGGTTGTTGGTTGTGTTTTTGGTTGACTAGAAGCAAGAGGAGTCGTCGAAGGAGCATTGGGACCGAATCCGGGCTCGTAGGAGTTTTTCTTGGTTGCTAAGGAAGGGCGGTGAGTGGTTTTAATCATGGTTTAAAGTTTGGTTCGAGTGTGTGTAGTGTGTGAGTGAAATGTGCTTGGTATGCCATTTCTATTTAATTCAAGTTGTTAATTTAGCTATTGACTTCCATTGAATGCTATGTGTATTGCCTATTCATGCTCTTGTGATATGTGATTGATTTGTACATGTACTCTATGATATGTATATGTGATGAGAATGAGATATGGTGATGGATATGTGATGTGTAAATGGAAATTGGCACTAATTAAATTATCGGGTGTAAATGATCGATCATTAGGATTAGTGTGCACACAAATTGAGTCAAAATGTACGTGGCCTTGATGGCGTTAAGTCATCAAGGAGGAGTACGGTGATGTAATATTCCACCAGAAGCTTTTATATATTCTACGGGATAATGAGTTGAATCCAATCCGTAGGGCATGTGGCGATGAGTGGAATCCCGCACATGCAAGGTCCGGTGATGAGTGTAATCCCACCGAGGTAATGTGAATGTTGAGATTTAAATCTGCACATCCGGGTAACTAATAGTGGCCAATTAATCTTGTTCATATGATTGTGATATATGAGGTTGATATATGATGATGTTACTTATGATCGAGCTTGATATGATGTGAGATGTCATACATGACTCTTGAAAGACTAGCTAGGTCTACTTATGACTTTATCTATACATGTTAGATATGAGGTTTAGGGATACATGCTTGGACCCTGCATTGTTGATGTTTTTGGTTTTAGAGCACCCTCACTAAGCTTATAGCTTACGCTCTCATTTTCAACAATGCAGATCATTAGCGTGGTGTTAACTCGGAGCAAGGCAAGAAGGGCTTTCCAAGTTTGTGGCTCAAGTACGGTTGTTAATTTTGTAGTAGTTAAGCAATGTGGCAAGAGTGTGTTTGTGTAAGCTTGTATGACTCATTTGTGATTTTGATGTTTATGCTTGACTTGGTTTGTAAGCATGTTTATTTTGCCAAGTGCTTTTAATGTATGTCCTTTGAATGTTAAAACTGCTTTGTGGTATGTAACCCTTATGGGATGAATGATGTTTGTGCTTATTAATGTTTCCAAGTATGACTTGTATGAAAGACCTTTGTATAATTGTCATGTATGTATAATTATGTAAATTCATGTATTGTGGGAGTTTGAGTATGTTTAACCCAGGACGTATGCCTCTAGACTTGGTTTGATGGTGTTGTGTGCCTTTTATGGGGTCCTTGGAACGCGTTTCGATACGGTTTGGCCTCTAGAAGACTGAAACCCCCTATTTTGATACGTGTTTCGGAACGATTTGGCTACTGGAATTTTGAGAAATTCACGAGATAAAGGTGTTTCGAAACGGGCCTGAAGGTTTCGAAACGGTCAAAATCTCGTTGACCACGAGAAATTGACCATCGTGGGCATTTCGAAACGATTGACCACCGTTTCGATACGGCCCCTTCTATAGGCTCTGAGGCAGTTGACCTGGTCAAGGTGTTTCGAAACGCCTCAAGGGTGTTTCGAAACGGCATGCCTGAAAGATTTAAATTGGGCTGTTTGAATGTGGTTTGGGGTTCAAATGTTTGTCTCATGTAATTCGTTCCGCTGTTTGATCACTTAGGAATTAATACTCCTCTAGACAAGATTAAAATGAAAGAAAAAAATAAGGGTTGCTAACCGAGGGGGAACCTTAACGGTTTTCGCTTCGGTTTTCCCCGTGTGGCCCACTTGGACCGGTCATCCGGCCAGACCGGGAAGAGGGGTTACAGGGGATGAAGATGAGGGTTGGGAGGGATTCAGTGAAATGGGGATGAAGATGAGGGTGTTTTGGATATTTTAATATTTTTATTTTTATTTTATTTTAAAATTTAAAAATAAATAAAAAATGACGTGATACGTTCTTATTTGTCAAGATAGATTTTTTAACGGTAGGGGGCAATATGGGTAACGAAGAAAACGTTAGGGGGGAAAAAGTGGTCAAACTAACTTTAGGGGGCAAGTTGGGAAAATAGGTAAAGTTTAGGGGGGAAAAGGTGTATTAAGCCATACGATTAATTAGGGGTTTCAATCTTGATATTGTGAATAGAAAAAAAAATAGGTTCAGAGGATCTTCCCATAGCGGGTCTCTATAAAATTCGCTCTAGATTAGTCAGCCAGTAAGTCAAATACCGATAGTTATATAAAAAAATTGAGAAATAAATTTTCTAATAAACTTATTCCCGACATCATAAGAGGGTCAAATAGGAAATAAAGTTGTTAATTTTAGACATAATACGATGCATGTTTGACAATTAGTGGATAACTGATTGCATTAGCTGATTTGACTAGTAGATTTTATTAGTTAATTGCATAATATTGTTTGGTAAAATTAACTGATAGCTGATAGCTATTTGATTATTTAAACAAGCAAAATAACATATAAGGACATGATTATATTCGATACTTGTTTGAATAGTTAACTAGTTATCAATATTTTGTATTTATTAATATTAATTAGATTATGAAAATTAATTTTTTTAATATAATATTACTAAGCATATTTGAAAGATTTATATATTAATTTATTAATTATACAATTATTTTTAATACAATTTAATTACGTATTAAATTTAAATATATATATAAATATAAATGTGTGAGAATAAAAAGAAAAAATATTAATTTACAAATGTCACAATATAAATACGTGATAGTGAAGAATTAAAATGTAAAATGTTACATTTAAGTTATTTAGAGATTTTTTATAATTGTTAAGGCTAAAATGATCTTTATAACTATAATGTCAAAACCTCTTATTTCAAAAAGTTTCTATTAGCAACTTTTTAAAAATTAGAGGTTTCACTTCAATCTGCTATTCCAATTCGCTATTCATCAAACATTTAAATTAGCAAATTTAACTGGTCAAACATCTAATTTTAGTTCAAATCTCTAATTTTTGCTCAATTCGTTGTTTACCAAACATGTCCTATGTAAATCTATAGACTAAAATCATTAAGATGTTGAAATGTATAAAAGATTATATAAATATACTGTGCAAAGTGAAAAAATGTTGTTTATTATAGGAGCTTATATTCGAGTAATTTTATCGGCAACATTTATGTTTCAACAAAAGGTTAAAAAAATATAAATAAATAATTTAAATTTAGTTCGAATGAGAGGAGGGATGTTATTTGCAAAGATTATACGACAACTATATGCCTAAAAAGAGCTTAAATGTAGGCCTAAACGTTTGCTTTCGGTTGTTATAATAATTATAAGTTACACAACAAGGACTTTTTTAATTGAGTCATTGAAACAAGAATATTTTACAATTATTTATCCTTAGTTATTGAAAAGTGATAGTCATGTTTGACAATTAGCGGATAACATTAGTTGATTTGACTAACGCATTACATTAGATGATTGTATAAAAGTGTTTGGTAAAATTAACTGATAGCTTATAGTTGTTTGATTATTTGAACAAGCAAAATGACTTATAAGAACATGATTATATTCGATACTTATTTGAATAATTTATTAGTTATTAACATTTTGTATCTATTAACATTAATTAGATTATAAAAATTAATTTTTTATTATTATTACTGAGCATATATGAGGATGCACATATTAATTTTTTATTTGTGAAATTATCATTTTAATATAATTTTAATAATTATTAAATTTAGATGTATATATTAATTTTATCTATAAAATTATATTTTGAATATAATTTTATTAATTATTTAATTTATATATTAATTTATTATTTATGAAATTATTTTTTAAAAATTTTATTAGTTAATCAAATTTATGTTATTTAGAAAGTTTTTTTATAAGGCTTAACCATAAAATAAGTGCCCAAACTATGCTTTCTTTTTCTCATTTAGGTGCTTAAACTATTTTTTGGGCCAAATAGGTGCCTAAAGTTTCATACTGTGATCCATTTAAGGTTTTTCGTTAATTTTCGACGTTAAATGACATGTGTCACCTCCAGAAAAATCTAAAATTATATTGAAATTAAATAAAATTAATTAATTGTAAAAAACTCTAAATTTTCTAGATTTTACAAAATAGCCCCCAAATCCAAAATCCCTAACTCCCCAAAACCTAAATCTCTATCTGGGCCGATTCCACCACCGATTGCCATGATGCTGCCCACCACATCGGTTATCGGACCATCACGACCATTTTTCTTACCACCCCGTCGCTGGAAATCGACCGACGACGTGTGAATCGACGAAATTGTCGAATGATTCTTTTGAGCGATTCACGAAGAACGGCGACATAAGGGCAATGAACGACGTGTGAGTTGTTCGACGAGAGGATGACGCTTTATTCCGTCGCCGGCAACGTGGCCGCCGCTGGCGGGAGTGGTCGGATTTGGGAGTTTAGGGATTTGGGGATTATTTTGGGAATATTTGAAAATTTTAGGATATATTTTTATTTTTATTTTATTTATTTTTAATATGATTTTGGATTTTTCTGGAGGTGACATGTGGCATTTAACGGAAAAAATTAGCGGAGAACCTTAAATGGGTCACGTAATGAAACTTTAAACACCTATTTGGCCCGAAAAATAGTTTGGGCACACAAATGAAAAAAAGGGCATAGTTTGGACACCTTAATCCGCTATCACACTCCTCTATCTACCAAACATTCAAATTAACAGATTTGACTGGTCAACCCTCTAAAAATGCTTCAAACCTCTAATTTTAGCTCAAAAATTGTTTACCAAATATGGCCGATATTTTTTTGAATAGTCTTAAGTTGATTACAATGTATTATATGTTCATACTTTTCTTAACACTTTGATATATCACACACCTTACAGACAAAAACAGGTTGAACTCGAGTATCTTTAGATGAATAACATACTTCTTTTATTGGGACCACTCGTTGGTTTCGAAAAAGTAATAATTATATGGGACTTAAGATGTACACATAATATTACATATATAAAGTCAATTGAGTATATGTATAGACTAACAATTTTCATTTTTTATCTATCATGACATTTGCATTATTAAGGAGTAATTATTGTTGATGTTGTTGTCAATTAAGAGTTTGTTTTCCTAGTATTTTATGTAACAGGTGATTTGTCAATTAATAGTTGTTTATCATCATGATTTATTGCTTTTGAAGCTGGATGAATATTCGAGTTCACAGGTATTGTATATTTTAATTGAATTTTTCTCATACAAAATTGATTTGACAAAATAAAATGCTAAAAAATATGACTCTATTACATGTACAGAAAATGATCAAATTAGAGAACATAATAAGGTTAAAATTTATACATAATACAATGACAAATAACATAATTTAAAATATTAGAATTAAGATCAAAATTTCATAGTTTAAATTTATAGGGCTAAAAACCATCAATTTATATTATAAAAATTAAATCCATAACTTAAACCTAATATATAGTATATGAAAGAAGTCGAACTTTTTTTGAGTTTCTAGGAATAAGGAGAAGAGCTTATCTCAACATGATATCAACTCTAAACTTGATTTTAACACAAATCATTTTTCACGGAACCGGTTATGACTCATTTATAAACAATTCTCATACTTTATATTATTTATATCTTATATGTCATAAATACGTATAAAACAAGATTATCAATAATCTTTATTATTATATCAGATATAATAATTTGATAATTAATTATCAAAATTAGTGGGTGACAAAAAATGATAGCAAAACAACATCTGCCCCCGCACAAATAAAATAATCCAAATTGATCACTTTCATGTTTTTAATTATAAACGACAGTTTTACAGCTAACAATGCAACATATTTCCCACTTTTCATTTTAACTAAACCTTAAAACTATTTATTCAATAAAAGTTTGATGATGAAACATAAATAACATGATTTTTTATTATTAATATTTTCTTTTTGACTTCACTATTTTCTTCAATACTAAAAAATGTTTTTATTGTTTGAATAAATTAATTATATGAGAATTTCAAGGAATTTGAGCAACTCAATTTCTTCGTTCGATTTTTTTTTTAAATTACTAAAAATATTATTTATTTTTTCAATCTATATGATTTTACCACAAAATAACAAACACTTAACTACCATTTATTCGACTGTAATATATATTTTATATTATTAATGATGTTGACATATTTATTTTCAAATTCAATAACACTCATATAATATATTTTGTGATAAATATTTTTTCTATCAGTATTTTTTATCTTGTTAAATTCCAAAAATTATTTTTAAAAAAATAGAAAATTCTACAACGGGCGACGAACATTGATGAACACCATTAATGATGAACACCGATGAACACCATTAATTTTTTAAAAAATTTAAAAATCTAAAGGACTAAAATTTTAATTAAAATTATCTCTTAAAAAATAAAAATTAAATTTAATAGTTACTTTATAATATTTTTTTAATAGGTTAGAATCAAATATACTCAATTCTCCTAAACCCAACAAAATCAATCTCTTAAAAAAATAGAAATCATTTTATAATTTTTTAATAGATTAGAATCAAATATACCTGCATGTTCACATGGTTGTCGCGTCTACTAAATTTGGGTTTAAACTGATTTCTATCAAATAGATTTAAAAAACTGATTTCTATTTTTTAAAATATTGATTTTGTTAGGGTTTAGGAGAATTGAGTATATTTGATTCTAACATATTAATAAATATTATAAAGTAACTATTAAATTTGATTTTTATTTTTTAAGAGATAATTTTAATTATAATTTTAGTCCTTTAGATTTTTTAAATTTTAAAAAAAAATTAATAGTGTTCATCGATGTTCATCAATGTTCGCCGCACGTGGTAGACTCATCCTAAAAAAATATGCATTCAAAGAAAATAATTAAAAATATTAATACTTTATTTTAAAATATATTAGTTTATTTTAAAAAAATCAAAAATCTCATATGCACTGTTTTTTATTCAAGAAACACTGTGAATGTCAGAATTTTATAAATACAAGAAAAAAGAAGAAAAGTAAGATGAATGAAGAAATAAAGTATTTTTCTTTTGTCCAAGAACCAACTTAGAGTTTTAGCTCACTGTTTTAATTCAATAATTTCAGAAGAAGAAAGTAGGTTGAATGTTAGAATATTAATTTGTAGTTAATCTGTTTTAGATTGCAGCATTCATGGAAGAATGTCAAAAAAGTAGAATTAATAGGAGAAGGCCACCATACATATTCGACAAGATGAGAGTGACATATTTTATTGTTTCAGAAAAGCAAACTCACCAAAATATCTTAAGCCTCGCAAAAATATTTACTCTATAATTATTAAACATAAACAATAAAATGAAATATATTAACATATTTTTCATTCGTAAAAAATAAGGTCAAATTATTTTATGGATTTAACATATTATTTAAAGTAATATAAAATTGTCTAGACGATCTTTTCTAAATAAAAAATGATAACTTTGTAGAAAAATGGTTGTATTTGATTTTTTTACTAGTAAATTAACTAATTTGAGCCAGTCTCTAAAATAGAGGGGTAACTTAAATCAATATCTATAATATAGGGAGACTAAATCAGTCCATTAAATAGTAGAGGGACTAAACTAGTATAAACCTTATAATAAAGGGGACTTGATAAGTAGAGTGGGCAATCGGGTCATACGGTTTGGTTCGGGTCGGGTCGCATTCAGTTCAGGTTTGGATCAGATCGAGTTTGATTCGAATTTAGATCGGGTTTATGCAATTTTAGGTCGGGTTAGATCAGTTGAATTTCGGGTTGGGTCAGTTTCTGATCAGTTGATTTTTTGGGTTGGTCAATATCGGAACGGTTGGTTTTCGGTTCGGGTCAATGTCGGTTCGTTTGATGTTTCGGGTCGGGTCAAAATCGAATTTGATCAGTTTTCGGTTCGGGTCAATATCAAATAGACCAATTTTTTTTATTTTAGTCAATTTCGGATCTTTAGATCACTTCGAGTTGAGTTAGATATGTATTCAATTGAGTATATATAGAATTATTGATATATTCACGTAAAAAAATATATTTTTTGTCAATCTTATCATTTAGGGTGTAACCCCCTCGTCCCGGCCTGGTCGGGTGACCGGTCCGAGTTGGCCACACGGGGAAAACCGAAGCGAAACCCGTTAAGGCTTCCCCTCGGTTAACGACCCAAAAATTTCTTTTAACTTTAATCTTATCTAGATGCATATTTAATCCCTATGTGAAACACAACAGCGGAAGATACAATCAACGAAACATTTACCGACCAAACAACACAAACAGTCCATTTTTCTTCATTATAGCAGGCCGTTTCGAAACACCTATAGGGTGTTCCGAAACGCCCTGACCTGGTCAACGGGCCTGGGTCAACCACAAGGTGACCGTTCCGAAACAGGGGTGACCCGTATCGGAACGACCTTGACGGTCAATATCTCGTGGTCAACGAGATTTGACCGTTTCGAAACTTAAAAGGCCCGTTTCGGAACGGCTTCATCTCGCCAATTTCTCAAAATTCCAGTAGCGAAAACGTTCCGGAACGACCCTCATCCGTTTCGAAACAGCTGTCCATTTACACAGGGGCCGTTTCGGAACACGGGGACCCGTTCCAAAACACCCCCTGTCTGCAGTCTTTTCTGAGGCACAAGGATGCCCCAAAACACCTCCAAAGCATCATACAACATCCAAGCAACAGCAAGACAAGATAATCTAAGGCTTAGCAACCATACAATCATGCTTCAACAATATTTAGACATGTCTAATACCAAAGCAACAATCCACAACATATATTCATTCTAACTATGATCAAGCACAAGTAGAAACTCTTAAGCATAGGCCAACATATCAAGCAAACAAAATAGACATAAGTTGACATTCAACATGGCTACACGTCCATGCATAAGCAATATATATAAAGGAGTCTACACATGCTCCTAACAACCAACAACAACCAACACATCCCATTGCTTAAACTATTACTTGTCTTAACAAAAACCATACTTGATGAACTCAAGTCCAAAACCACACTTGGAGGCCCTCCACTTGCCCGAGCAACCCACAAACTAAGGATCTGCAATGTTGAACAAAGAGAGCGTAAGCAATGATGCTTAGTGAGGGTAAGCTCTAAAAACAAACCTCAACACTGCAGGGTCCGAGCACGATCTAGCCAAAGCCATTTACACTTACCAAAAGTCCACAAGGTAGAGATGCATGAGCAATATATCACATATATGCCATAATCATGAGCTCAACACTACCATACATGTAATCACGTTTAAACATCCAAACAGCTCATATATCACAACACACTTGATACACATATCAATCCACATTGGCACCTAGTTATGACTCAAATACGCGGATAGACACGTTGGAAACTCATATCCAACAACCACATTACCTCGGTGGGATTCCACTCATCACCGGTCTCGCGGAGGGGATTCCAGTCATCCTCACGCCCCGTCGATGGGATTCCACTCATCACCGACTATATTTAAATACCATTTCCGGGCGTACCCGTACTCCTCCTTGGTGACTCAACGCCACCAAGGCCACGCGCGACTTTGACTCATGTGTACACACTAACATCCTAATGATCGATCATTTGTATTTAAGTATACTAGTGCCAATATTTTACTCATTCCACATCACACATTTCAATCATTTCCGTGCTTAGCACGCACTCACTATGGACACAATCATAAACCATCATCATGCATGCTTTAAGCAATACAATTCATGCCTCAACTCACATGTATAAAACCATATACATAAACATCCATATCACATGGCATACAAGGCACACACACATTCATATAATTGAGTTCATCCAAAGGCTTAGATTAAGTTTAGGATTAGGCTACCACCCTAATCCTAACTCTAGGTGGGTCTACCAAGCCCAACCTAGTCCATATACTCGAACCAACCAATTTAAAACCTTTAAAAGAAAACAACCACTCACCTAAGCTTCCAAGCACGAGACCAAGCAAGTCACAACCTTCAACTCTCCGGATTCACTTCCGATGCTTCACCGATACCCAAGCTCGATTCTAATCATCTCAAACACAACCAAAACGTTCGAATCAATAACACGTCATCGGAAACAACCCGGATTAACATTAACAAGCATTTAACACCCCAAACTAAGTCACAAAACAGAATTTTCGAGTAGCCTCTATAACCCACTGATTTCTTCCATTTCAAGCACCCAAACAAGCCTCAATTTCATCCAAAATGATCCTCATATATCATACTACCTACAGCCCTCAAGAACCAACCTTAAACAACCCCAAAACCCACTTTAAAACCCTCCAAAAACCCTCTCAAAACCCAATTCCGAAAATTTGCTCCAAATCATTTGAAATTTATATATGTTATATCATTTGATCTCTATATACCATAACTAAGCATACTAAATCAAAATACTCCATTTAACTACATAAAGTTCTCATTTTTAAGTCAAAACATTCAAAACCTCCATTTCTAAAATCTTCATGGAAACTAAAATAAATTGTACTTTTAGGAAGAGGAAGGTGAGGGGAGTTCAAAATTACCATTACCTTTCAATTTGAGGTTGAAACGGAGAAGAAATAGGATGGAATAGTAGATTGGAGAGGGGGAGCTTCTTTCTCACGTTGGGAAATTTGGAAGAGGAAGAAAGTGAATAGTGAATGGGTTGGGGTTTTAGTTTTAAATTTAAAGGCACAAAGACTATCTTGCCCTTAATGAAATGAATCATTCACAAGGGCACCCAAACCATGGCTATTTGGGTTGTAAATTGTAAAAACATAGTCAATCATTAAATAAATAGATTTGAATTTAAAACCCGAGTTATTATGTAATTTTATAAACCGAGCAAAATAATATTAAAATATTATTTTCACCTAACCCCTAAACTCGGGTGTTACAACTCTCCCCCACTTAAGGAAATTTCGTCCCCGAAATTACCTGGTGGAAACAGATACGGAAACTGCTCAACCATATCCGCTTTCCTCTCCCACGTGGCCTCTTCCACACCTCTATGTCTCCACAATACCTTGACCAACTCTATGGTCTTGCCACGCAACACCTTGCTATCAGAAGCAAGTATCTCTACGGGCTCTTCATTATAAGACAAATCCGGATTCAACTCTATTTCTTCAACGGGCATCACATGCGAAGGATCTGACCTATATCTCCTAAGCATAGATACATGAAAGACATCATGGATCTTTTCTAACTCAGAAGGTAACCTCAAACGATAAGCTACGGGCCCAATCCGCTCAACTATCTCATACGGACCAATGAACCTCAGACTCAACTTGCCTTTCCGGCCAAATCTCATTACCTTCTTCCACGGAGATACTTTCAGAAACACTTTCTCACCCACTGAGTACTCAACCTCTTTCCTCTTCAAATCTGCATAGGACTTCTGACGATCGGAAGCTGCTTTCAAACGGTCGCAAATCAACTTCACTTTTTCTGTGGTTCCTTTAAGCAAGTCTGGCATAGGTAACAACCTCTGACCTGTCTCAGCCCAACAAATCGGAGTCCTACACCGTCTACCATACAAAGCCTCATAAGGTGCCATCTGAATACTAGACTGATAACTGTTGTTGTAAGCAAACTCAACTAACGGTAAGTGCTTCTCCCAAGAACCCTGAAAATCAATCACACAACAACGAAGCATATCCTCTAGAATCTGTATCACTCGCTCTGACTGCCCATCGGACTGCGGATGATAAGATGTGCTGAAATGCAAACGACTACCCAAAGCACCATGCAAACAACTCCAGAACCTCGAAGTAAATCTAGGATCCCTATCTGAAACTATAGACTTTGGAACCCCATGAAGTCTCACAATCTCACGGATGTACAGGTTTGCCAACTTATCTAAGGAATCCGTAGTGTTCACTGCTAAGAAGTGAGCACACTTAGTGAACCTATCAACAATCACCCAAACTGAATTCTTCTTCGAAGGGGACAAAGGCAACCCCGATACAAAATCCATGGTGATTCTCTCCCATTTCCATTCCGGAATCTTCAAAGGCTGTAACAAACCTGAAGGAACCTGATGTTCTGCCTTCACTCTCTGACAAACCATGCAACGGCTCACATACTCGGCTACATCTCTCTTCAAACCAACCCAATAGTAATCATTCTTCAAGTCTCGGTACATCTTGGTACTACCCGGATGCATAGAAAAGGGACTCGAATGTGCTTCACTCAAAATCTGACGTCTCAGCTCAACATCTTCCGGTACCACAATTCTATCTCTAAAGAACAACAAACTCTCACCACTGAAACTATACTCAGTCGGTCTTCCTTCGGCTATGTCTTGAACATGAGGAACTAGGCTCGCATCTTGCAACTGTTTCTCTCTAATCAACTGAATCAAAGAAGGCTTCACTTGCAACTCGGTGATCAAGCCACCATCATCGGACACACTCAATCTAGCAAACATAGCTCTCAGCTCAACGGCCACTTTTCTACTCAAAGCATCAGCCACTACGTTTGCTTTACCCGGATGGTACTCAATAGTCAAATCATAATCTTTTAACAACTCTAGCCATCTCCTCTGTCTCAAGTTCAACTCTTTCTGTGTCATCAAGTACTTCAAGCTCTTGTGATCGGTGTAGACTATACACTTCTCACCATACAAATAGTGACGCCAAATTTTCAATGCAAACACAACTGCGGCTAGCTCTATGTCATGAGTAGGATAGTTCTTCTCATGAATCTTCAACTGTCTAGAAGCATAAGCAACAACTCTCCTATCTTGCATCAAAACAAATCCTAAGCCTACGTAGGAAGCATCACTGTAAATCACAAACTCCTTACCTGAAACAGGTTGCACTAACACTGGAGCATTCGTCAAAGCTTCTTTCAATTTTTCAAAGGCCTTTTGTCTTGCATCTGACCATTCAAACTTGACTCCCTTTTGCAACAACTTAGTCAAGGGAGCAGCTACTCTAGAGAAGCCATCAACGAACCTCCTATAGTAACCAGCTAATCCTAGGAAACTCCTAATCTCGGTCACGGACTTAGGTTGTTTCCACTCAACAATAGCCTCAATCTTCGATGGATCAACTCGGATACCTTCGGCCGAAACAACATGGCCAAGAAACACAACCTCTCGAATCCAGAATTCACATTTACTAAGCTTCGCATACAACTGATTGCTCAACAATCTCTGCAAAACAAATCTCAAGTGCTCATCATGTTCTTCTTCTGTCTTCGAGTACACAAGTATATCATCAATGAAGACAACCACAAACCGGTCTAGATAGTCTCTAAAAATTCTGTTCATCATGTCCATGAATGCTGCTGGTGCATTCGTGAGCCCAAATGGCATCACAAGAAACTCATAGTGACCATATCTAGTCCTAAAAGCTGTCTTCGGAACATCACACTCTTTCACTTTCAACTGGTAGTACCCGGATCTCAAATCTATCTTCGAGAACACTGAAGCACCCCTCAACTGATCAAACAAATCATCTATACGAGGCAACGGATACTTGTTCTTTACAGTCAACTGATTCAACTGTCTATAGTCAATACACATGCGCATGTTACCATCTTTCTTCTTCACAAACAACACTGGAGCACCCCACGGAGAACTACTAGGCCTAATGAAACCACGGTCTAATAATTCTTGCAACTGACTCTTCAATTCTTTCAACTCTTTCGGAGCCATACGATACGGAGCTATCGAAACTGGGTTAGACCCTGAAACTGTCTCAATCACAAACTCAACATCTCTGTCGGGAGGCAAACCCGACAACTCTTCAGGAAACACATCTGGAAAGTCGCACACTGTTCTGATATCTTTCGGTCTAGCTTCACTCATGTCCGGATTCATAACATAAGCTAAATAGGCCCCACATCCAGAGTCCATCAACCTATGAGCCTCTAAAGCTGACACCACATTAGACAGGAACTTAATGTTCTCGCCCACTACCACTACCTCGTAGTCATCAGAAAGCTTCAAGGAAATTCTCTTTGTCTCAAAGTCCACACTAGCCCGATGCTCAACCAACCAATCCATACCCAAAATAATATCAAAACCGTAGAAAGGAAGTTCCATCATATCAACTGAGAACACATGACCCTGAATCTTCAGTGGACACCTCCTATACATACGTCTAACTACAACTGTCTCACCAAAAGAGCTAGTAACATGCATACCTACATCTAAGATCTCAACAGGAATGTCTAACTTCTGTGCATGCTCACTCAGAATGTAGGAATGTGTAGAACCCGAATCAACCAAAGAAAGCAAAGACATAGACTGTAACTCAAAATTACCTGCTATCACATCGGTGGCGTTCCCGGCCTCTCTCTGAGCATAGACCCTCGCTGGTCCTCCTGCCTCTGGCTGCACAGCCACGACATGTGCAAGGTTCCTCTGAGCGTCTACCCTAGGTGCATCAGCCCTCGGCTGGAAGTAGCCACGACCGCGCCCACGACCTCTCTGAAAATCATTACCTCTCGCAGGAGGCTGGGCAATGTTCGGTGCCTGAGCTGCCTGACGCGGGCAGTCCCTCCTAAAGTGGTCCCTCGAACCACAGTTCCAGCAAGCATGAAAGTTACCCCAGCACTCTCCAGTGTGCTGTCTCCCACACTGTGCACACTCGGGCAAGCGCCCTCCTCCTCTATGGCCCTGATGGCTCCTACCATGGTGGCCACCGCCACGCCTCTGATCAAACTGATGTCCGCCACCTCTGTGCCTCTTAGCATCTCTACCATCAAAGTGGTTATGCCTCTTTCCAGATCCAGAACCACCAGCTCGTTTGGCTGAACCCAAACTATGCTCCAAATCCTTGGCCCTCGCGACCAACACATCAAAGTCTGAGTAGTCAGAAGCCAACGTGTACCTCTTAACCTCTTCATTCAATCCGTATCAGAATCGTTTGCAGCGTTCCACTTCAGTAGGAACCAACTCTGGGGTATACTGACTCAAGCGAACAAAGCGGATCTCATAATCAGTCACTGAAGCATCTCCCTGAGTGAGAGCCATGAACTCTCTCTTCTTCTCATCTAGGTACCTCGGTCCTAAGTACCTCTTCCGGAAAGCAGACTCAAAGAAATCCCAATCTATCTCGGCCTCTGGAATCCCGGTAGTGATGGTGACCCACCAGGTGTAGGCATCACCCTGAAGCAGTGAGATCACACAACCCAATCTACGTGCGCCCGCACAACCCATCTGAGCCAAAATACGAACTGTCTTCTCTAACCATAACTCCGACCTCTCCGGAGTAGATCCTCTAAACTCCTCGGCCCCTAAGCTACGGAGCCTCTCCAACGGTAAGCTAGCATCATCACCCCTAGGCTGAGTTGCAGCCTGGGCTCCCGCAACTACGGCCTGGAATGCTCCCGCTATTGCTTGCACAATCGGAGTCATATCAATTCCAGCTGGACCTTGGCCACCTTGAGGTCCATTTCCTCCGGCTCCATCCTCGCCCCCAACTCCCGGTGGAGGAGGTGGTGGTGGTGGAGGTGGTGGAGGAGCGCCAACTCCCGCTGCCCCTGGTCCCTCTATGTGAGCTCCCACACCAACTACCGGCTCAACAGGAGCCACAACTCGCGGTTCCTGACGAACCAACCTCGGTCTACCTCTCGGTCTAGACATTGCTCTCACAGATGTTAACTACAACCACAACAAACAAACATACAAATTGGGTTAGCAAGGCAAGGCTTCCAAGTGTCCAAGTATGTTTCCTCACTTAAAAATCATTTTTTTCAATGTAATAGTAGCAATGGGACCCACACACACATGCTTAAAAGTAAAACAATCAGCATACTTGTCACATAAGCAACCATTCTTGTAGAACAAGCAAACACCGTGTAATTCAACTTAAAAATTTAAACTTACCTCACTTACCTGCCCAAGGTCTCGGTAACCTTAGGCTCTGATACCAACAAGTGTAACCCCCTCGTCCCGGCCTGGTCGGGTGACCGGTCCGAGTGGGCCACACGGGGAAAACCGAAGCGAAACCCGTTAAGGCTTCCCCTCGGTTAACGACCCAAAAATTTCTTTTAACTTTAATCTTATCTAGATGCATATTTAATCCCTATGTGAAACACAACAGCGGAAGATACAATCAACGAAACATTTACCGACCAAACAACACAAACAGTCCATTTTTCTTCATTATAGCAGGCCGTTTCGAAACACCTATAGGGTGTTCCGAAACGCCCTGACCTGGTCAACGGGCCTGGGTCAACCACAAGGTGACCGTTCCGAAACAGGGGTGACCCGTATCGGAACGACCTTGACGGTCAATATCTCGTGGTCAACGAGATTTGACCGTTTCGAAACTTAAAAGGCCCGTTTCGGAACGGCTTCATCTCGCCAATTTCTCAAAATTCCAGTAGCGAAAACGTTCCGGAACGACCCTCATCCGTTTCGAAACGGCTGGCCATTTACACAGGGGCCGTTTCGGAACACGGGGACCCGTTCCGAAACACCCCCTGTCTGCAGTCTTTTCTGGGCTGTTTTGAGGCACAAGGATGCCCCAAAACACCTCCAAAGCATCATACAACATCCAAGCAACAGCAAGACAAGATAATCTAAGGCTTAGCAACCATACAATCATGCTTCAACAATATTTAGACATGTCTAATACCAAAGCAACAATCCACAACATATATTCATTCTAACTATGATCAAGCACAAGTAGAAACTCTTAAGCATAGGCCAACATATCAAGCAAACAAAATAGACATAAGTTGACATTCAACATGGCTACACGTCCATGCATAAGCAATATATATAAAGGAGTCTACACATGCTCCTAACAACCAACAACAACCAACACATCCCATTGCTTAAACTATTACTTGTCTTAACAAAAACCATACTTGATGAACTCAAGTCCAAAACCACACTTGGAGGCCCTCCACTTGCCCGAGCAACCCACAAACTAAGGATCTGCAATGTTGAACAAAGAGAGCGTAAGCAATGATGCTTAGTGAGGGTAAGCTCTAAAAACAAACCTCAACACTGCAGGGTCCGAGCACGATCTAGCCAAAGCCATTTACACTTACCAAAAGTCCACAAGGTAGAGATGCATGAGCAATATATCACATATATGCCATAATCATGAGCTCAACACTACCATACATGTAATCACGTTTAAACATCCAAACAGCTCATATATCACAACACACTTGATACACATATCAATCCACATTGGCACCTAGTTATGACTCAAATACGCGGATAGACACGTTGGAAACTCATATCCAACAACCACATTACCTCGGTGGGATTCCACTCATCACCGGTCTCGCGGAGGGGATTCCACTCATCCTCACGCCCCGTCGATGGGATTCCACTCATCACCGACTATATTTAAATACCATTTCCGGGCGTACCCGTACTCCTCCTTGGTGACTCAACGCCACCAAGGCCACGCGCGACTTTGACTCATGTGTACACACTAACATCCTAATGATCGATCATTTGTATTTAAGTATACTAGTGCCAATATTTTACTCATTCCACATCACACATTTCAATCATTTCCGTGCTTAGCACGCACTCACTATGGACACAATCATAAACCATCACCATGCATGCTTTAAGCAATACAATTCATGCCTCAACTCACATGTATAAAACCATATACATAAACATCCATATCACATGGCATACAAGGCACACACACATTCATATAATTGAGTTCATCCAAAGGCTTAGATTAAGTTTAGGATTAGGCTACCACCCTAATCCTAACTCTAGGTGGGTCTACCAAGCCCAACCTAGTCCATATACTCGAACCAACCAATTTAAAACCTTTAAAAGAAAACAACCACTCACCTAAGCTTCCAAGCACGAGACCAAGCAAGTCACAACCTTCAACTCTCCGGATTCACTTCCGATGCTTCACCGATGCCCAAGCTCGATTCTAATCATCTCAAACACAACCAAAACGTTCGAATCAATAACACGTCATCGGAAACAACCCGGATTAACATTAACAAGCATTTAACACCCCAAACTAAGTCACAAAACAGAATTTTCGAGTAGCCTCTATAACCCACTGATTTCTTCCATTTCAAGCACCCAAACAAGCCTCAATTTCATCCAAAATGATCCTCATATATCATACTACCTACAGCCCTCAAGAACCAACCTTAAACAACCCCAAAACCCACTTTAAAACCCTCCAAAAACCCTCTCAAAACCCAATTCCGAAAATTTGCTCCAAATCATTTGAAATTTATATATGTTATATCATTTGATCTCTATATACCATAACTAAGCATACTAAATCAAAATAATCCATTTAACTACATAAAGTTCTCATTTTTAAGTCAAAACATTCAAAACCTCCATTTCTAAAATCTTCATGGAAACTAAAATAAATTGTACTTTTAGGAAGAGGAAGGTGAGGGGAGTTCAAAATTACCATTACCTTTCAATTTGGGGTTGAAACGGAGAAGAAATAGGATGGAATAGTAGATTGGAGAGGGGGAGCTTCTTTCTCACGTTGGGAAATTTGGAAGAGGAAGAAAGTGAATAGTGAATGGGTTGGGGTTTTAGTTTTAAATTTAAAGGCACAAAGACTATCTTGCCCTTAATGAAATGAATCATTCACAAGGGCACCCAAACCATGGCTATTTGGGTTGTAAATTGTAAAAACATAGTCAATCATTAAATAAATAGATTTGAATTTAAAACCCGAGTTATTATGTAATTTTATAAACCGAGCAAAATAATATTAAAATATTATTTTCACCTAACCCCTAAACCCGGGTGTTACATAGGGTTTAGGGTTTAGGGTTAAGGTTTAGGATTTTAGTCAATGTCGGTTCGTTTGATGTTTCGGATCGGGTCAAAATCGAATTTGATCAGTTTTCGGTTCGGGTCAATATCAAATAGACCAATTTTTTTTATTTTAGTCAATTTCGGATCTTTAGATCACTTCGAGTTGAGTTAGATATGTATTCAATTGAGTATATATAGAATTATTGATATATTCACGTAAAAAAAATATATTTTTTGTCAATCTTATCATTTAGGCTCAATTTCAACTCTTGATCGTTCAATGTTTCGAATTAAACCATAAGACTTGTTAAAGTTTTAAACTTGAATTTTGTATTGCGTTCATTATCAAGATTCAATTGATTGTTCTCTATTTTTTAAAATAAAGTTTTACATAATTTTTAAGACGAAAAATTTTGATTTTACGAAATTAGAATTAGACTATTTGAAAATTATTCAATAAATGATTTTATCATATTTATTTTTTATTTATGGATTAAAATAAATTATGTATGTTTTAATTGTTTGAGATATAATTAGATATTTAAATTTTTGACTTGAATAATTAATTAATATCATAAATTAAATAAAAGACTAAACCAAATAAACAATTAAAAGTAAAAAATTAAATATTATATATATATATATATATATCAAAGTTGGTGTGAAATAGAGTACTTTTATTTTACAATCCTATACATTTAATATTTTTTAAATAAAAAATTATCGAATCAAATATAAATATTTTATTTTAAAGGAGAAAATATATTTTAAACCATTAAACTTTTACTAAAATTAATTGCTAGTCAGTAATATAATAAAAACAATATACATATTTACTATTTATCATACTACTAAAAAAATAAATAAAAATAACTTATCCGTTCATTTCGGTTCAATTATCTTGTCAAAATCAGATTGATGTTCGGTTTGGATCGGATTTGGACAAATTAAATTTAGGTTGCTTTCAGTTCGAGTTACTTTCGGGTCATGTTAATTTTCTGTTCGGGTTGCTTTCAGTTTCGATTACTTTCGGTTCCGGTTACTTTCAGTTTGAATTAATTTTTTGTTTAATAAATTTCGAGTCAGTTTTGGTTCAAGTTCGGATCAAGTTTAGACCGAAACGTTCGGGTCTATATCGGGGTTTGGATCGAATAAATCGATTCGAGTTTCGGGTCACATGTCCATTGACAAGTAATTTCAATCCAAATTAAATGTTAAATATTCACAAAAGGTTTAGATGATTAGATAGTAATATTCTAACATGGGTTATATAAAATACATTTGAAAATATCAAACTTTTAAAACTTTGCTTCTCAATAAATTCTGATATTCCAATATATTATTAGTCATATATTATCGTTTATTTATACTACTATTTAAAATTATGTTGAAATTTAATGTCAATTTAGTTGGAAACTAAAAATATATATTTTTAATTATAAAATGTAATAAATATTATTGTATGTTGTAAACTCATGATCAAAAAGTTTTTATAAACAAGCCTTTTGTCACTCCATCTATAGTTATTTTATAATTTAGATTTCACAAATAAAATTGTTTTACATCAAATATTGTTAATATATTTATACTATTGTTATGAATATTTATTTATGTGGATGTCTATCATGATTAGAACTTTATCAAAGGAGTTTGATTTATTTATTATTAGGAATATTATCTCTATGAATTAGAGTTTAATGTATTATGTACTTCTTATGCTTATAAATAGATGATTCATTGAAGGCATTGTATACAATTCTATATTTTGAGAATAATACAAATCTCCCTCTTCCTCTCATCTCTTTGTTCTTCTTTATTTTATTCACAACACGTTATCAGCACGATCTCGCTCGCTCAATTACTGTGATTATTGTTGGTGGTTCTCGAAAAGAATTTCAATTTGATATTGGTGACTACATCTATCATATATTCAGCTTACCTTGGAAAGTATGGTATGTTTTACTTATTTATATACTAATATAATGATTGATTTATCATTCTCCAAAAGTTAGTATATTCATATCTATTATTTAGTTATTATTTTAATTTATTATTATTTTATTCATACTTGAAGTAACTCTTGAATTAACGAAAATTAAAATTATCGTCGTACTTCATTAGATGGATTGATAAAGCAAACCAAATTAAAGCGCTCAAGGATTTCGGCTAAATGCTATTGGGCGCACAAGTTGGAACATTTTATTACACAGTATATTTGTTTTATTCAAAGTTTTTATTATTCCATTCTAATTTATAATTGATTCAATTCAAGGATTGTGTTGTCATGTGATTGTTATATATTTGTTTTATCATTATTATTATTATTATGGTAATTTATATGAATAAATTCGAGATATAAAACAACTTTATTATTTGTATCAATTACTTTGTATGTGAATCAAAGGTAAAAGGAATACGTTACTTTGATGTGTTTATATATTCATTAAAATGTCGCTTGATTTTAACTATTGTTGTTTATAATTTGATCTCATCAATTATAGTTATGTTTATTCAACTTGATCTATGATTACTTTTATACTTTTTGATCTAGTCTCAAATAATTTTTTTTTATTCTATTGATAAAAGTCGATGCTTTTAACCGTGTTTTGAGTTTTACATGTATTCAAATGAGTTGGAAAGAGACATGGTGTAAAAAAGATTATGAGAAGATGCCTTGGTTCATTTGCTACGTCATCATTGTCTTTGAAACGAAATTCAATATCGGTAAACTCTATTTTATTTTTATCTTTTAAAATACAATTTTAAAGTGTGATAAATCATGATGATTTTGGATTTACAAGAAGATTATTATAAAGTCTATATTTGCTTGAAAGCAATATTTCTTATTCGTCGAAAAACTCGACCATAGACTTCTCCCAATTTCAAGTTACGAAAATTCGTCTTGATCCAAAAAGTTTTATGGGAGGTATTCCTTGAAGTGAATGCAAAGCATGATGTTTATTCCATGCGATTATCAATGATGGGGCATTCCCTGAAGTGAATGCAAGCATGATGTTTATTCCATGCAATTATCAATGATGGGGCATTCCCTGAAGTGAATGCAAGCATGATGTTTATTCCATGCAATTATTGGATCTGTTTCATTCCCTGAAGTGAATGCAAACATGGTAAATCATTATTCAATTATAGACATAATTTCGATATAATCCAAGTATAATTGGCTGGACATCCCGTTCTGCGAGGCTACTGGTCTCAAAGGAGGTTTTTAAAGGACCTTGTGGACAGGTTTAACAATGCCGCGTACGAGGATTAAATCTTTTTTCTCTGTGATAAGGATATGTGAAAAAGGTTTTAAAGGCCCACTGGCTCTACTCCATTCTCTGAAGTGAATGTGAGATTATATTATGGAAGGAATAAAAAAAAATCACATTAAAAGTTGTGGTCGTGGTCGAGGCTATGAATATACACATGAAAAATATAGTCATTTTAAGAATACTTCTACCCGCTGGTAGCGAAGTTATAAGGATGACAAGAGTGATAAAGATCATTCTAAGGAAGTGAAATCCTTTTACCAATGTGATGTTATAAACCATTGGTTTCGTACTTGTCAAATGCCAAAGTATTATGGACTTTATCCATAATCATGAATGATAAATGAAATAAAATATAAACAAAATTTGTTTGTGGCAAAAATAATTATGGCGTTATTGGTCCAACTCAATTGGATATTGTTAATTTTCTCATAACCCTTGAAGGGAATAATTTACCATTTATTTTATTTCCCTTATAACCTCTAACAAGAATAATTGTTTTATTTATTTATTTTATTTTTTAATGTTAATTCGTTTTATTTATTATTTATTTATGTTAGTTTGCTTTATCTTTATTTATTTCAGATATTATTTATTTACGTTTTATGTTAATTTATTATTTGAAGAATATGATTACTTCCGGAATAAAATATACAATGAATTGTGGCTATTTATGCCTAGAATTGTGGCTATTTATGCCTAGCAGATAATGCAAGTACTCATATTGTACTTAAGCATAAGAAATATTTTTCCCATTTAAATGCAAGGGGAAATATGAGTAGTATTTCTCAAAGTACTAAAATATCAATACTCCGGAAGAGCACTTGAAAGTTTATCTCTGATAGATAATCGACTTGATATGATGTGCTATATTTTATATTTTTCATTCCTCGAAGTGAATGATACAAAGTACATATTTTCATTACCTGAAGTAAATGAAACAAAGCACATTTTGAAAGGTGCACAATTATGTATTTCTTGACTAAAATGCAAGGGAATAATGTGAGTACTATATCCGGAAGTACTAATATCACAAAAGGCTCTGGTTGAGCAAATATGTTATCGTCAAATGGAACTTTATTCCATATTCACAGTGCGTTATACTCGTCAAAGTCATAAAGAGAGCAATATGAGTTCGTAAATTATCCCTTTGGGAATTATAGATAACATATGTTATCAATTGGCATTTGAAATAAGCCAATATTGATATAAGTTTTGGTAGCCAAAAAGTCAGTTGAAAGCTCTAGAAGAGCTATATATTACTACCAAAAGATAATTTCAATTGAAAGCTCCGAAAGAGCTAAATATATTCCTATTTAAAGGAACAATTTTGATGGCCGTACTAGACATGTACGAGTGAGATTGAATTACATGTTATGGTAAACAAGGAGTTTACAAATTCAGAGATATATACACACATATATATATTTGGCATGATCGGTTAGACCATCCTAATCAATGGTGCAGAAATTATTGAGATTTACATGCACATGTATTAAAAGAACCTGTAGTTCTTGTGGTGCTTATTCTCAAAGGAATGGATTAAATTCCACTTATTAAAGAACGTGAAGTTCTTGTGTTGCTTAAAGGAATTGATTAAATTCCACTTACTAAAAGAACCTGAAGTTCTTGTGTTGTTTGTTCTCAAAGGATATAGATGATCCCACTTACCAAAAGAATTAGAACTTAAAGTTCTTGTATTGAAGTTGAGACTGTATGTCTTGCATATCTGAACGAAATATGGGCCCATATATCCACAAATGTGGAAAGTTTTATATGATTTTAGTAGATGCATCTACATTGTTTTATCGACTTACAACCAGAAGTTTGTGAGATTGATTCTAAAAATATTCAGATTATGCAGTTAGACTATTCGTCTTGAAAAGCTAGTGGATTTATATTTTAGGCTGTATCAGTTGTTACAAAGCCTATTGATTATGAAAAATATAGTTTAGCAAAATTTCAATTGGATGCCTCTTATTTAATAGCTAAACTATGAGAACAAAAGAGTTATTATTTATATGGTGTTTCCATATAGCAACACTTATACGCATCAAGCCAACGAGTTATAATAAACTCCCCGTTATGATTGGTTTTTAGTCAGAAATCATACATTTCCCATTTTATGATTTTTGAATGTGCGATATGAATTGCTCCACCACAACGCACAAAATGGGTAAATAAAAAGGGTTGAGAATATATATTGAGTGCGAGTCTCCTTTTATGTTTAAATTCTTAAACATTAATTAGAGAATCATTTATGACATGATTTTTCTCAACATCAGGGGAGATAATAATCAGCTGGATAGAGGAAAATGAATTATCATTATCTAGATCCTCGTATATGAACTAGAAGTTCATAAGATAATTCATGTTATTACATGTCAACTGCCAGACATATTTACTGACCCAATGAGAGTAATTAAGTCTCATATACCAGCTGAAATGCTCTAAGTTTAAATTACATGTTAGAGCGAGAGAGTGTAAATCATGCCTGAAGCATGATAGTTGAAATGGTTCCAATGATCAAAATTCTCGTAAATAGAAAGTAATATGAGATGGTCATATATTGGAGGCGGGTGCTCCTGAAGAGACCCAAGACATAACAAATAATAAAACTCTTGAAGAGTTTCAGGTACCTGGAATAAAGATTGAAATCTTGAAGAGATCTCGATGAGTTATGTCATTACGAGAATGGAACTAGAAAAATTGGAAAGTTGTCGACAACGATTTTACAAACAATTTTACATAAAATACTTCTATAGAAGTAAAGAAAGAAATTGAGGATCTTGTATAAAATCTATCCAGAAGTATAGATATTGAATTGGCCAATGTTGAAAGACGCTTTGAACTTCTAAAATAGAAGTATTTGGACCACCAGTCCAAACACCTAAAGGTGTAATGCAAGTGAGGCACAAATAAGTAGTCCTAAATACGACTTGAACTGTGATTTATGAAAAGTTTTAATTACTTCATGGTGGATGCAATTACTTTGGCAATTTTGAAAATTTTACATGCGTCTAATTATTTGTGGATCCATATTTATCCTTGAAGGATCTAAAATGCTATAAGCATTTGGAAATTTCTGAGGGAAATTTATTTAGACATGTCTCATGAATATTTTTGGCGCATTTGGTATAATCGCCTTAGTGAATACTAATTGAGAAAATACTATAAGAATGATCAGATTTTCTTATGTATTTTATAAAGGAGTTTGGATCAAGATCCATTATGATAATTTTAGAACTCCTAAAGAGCTTCAAATTGGAAACTCATGAAGTACTTTCAATACAAGTACTTGAATCTTGATATCAAGTTTATCTCGACCTAAAGATCGAGCATTTTTATATATTTCTTTTGTCTATGAATAGACATAAGCTGAAAGAATCTTAAAGAAGATTCAATATGAATAGAACATATCTATTGAGTATCCCAATAGTTGTAAGATTGTTGCATGTGAATAAAGATAATTATATCTTTTCTTGGTCTTGAAGCACTATATATTAGTTGGTCAAGAAATATCTATGAATATACAAAGATCATTACATTTAGATCTTCAAACATTCGTTGATGTCTCCTCAAATGTCGTAGAAATAATTGTTATGCACGAGGCAAGCCAAAAAAATGTGTTTGGCTAAGATTATTGACCCAACATATCCAAAAGATATGTGGATTTACTTTTACAAGATATGATAAAAGCTATCTTGTGTGAAGATAAAGCAAGATGTATATCTCAGTTTGAAAGTTGATACATCATGGAACATATTACTCCAAAGTTTCATCCCTCGCGATCTTTAGAAAAATGATATTCAAGATTAAATTATGAAGATTCAAAGATCTTCTGTGATGTTTTCATGAGGGGAGTAAATACGCGTTGCACTCTTTTTCCCTTAACCGAGGTTTTGTCCCAATGAGTTTTCCTGGTAAGGTTTTTAATGAGGCAACAAGTTATGCGTATCAAAGATGTGTACTCTTTTTCCTTCACTAAAGAATTTTTTCCCACTGGGTTTTTATCTTAGTAAGGTTTTAACGAGGCACATTATCTTCATAGACATCCAAGGGGGAGTGTTATGAATATTTATTTATGTGGATGTCTATCATGATTAGAACTTTATCAAAGGAGTTTGATTTATTTATTATTAGGAATATTATCTCTATGAATTAGAGTTTAATGTATTATGTACTTCTTATGCCTATAAATAGATGATTCATTGAAGGCATTGTATACAATTCTATATTTTGAGAATAATACAAATCTCCCTCTTCCTCTCATCTCTTTGTTCTTCTTGTTCTTCTTTATTTTATTCACAACAACTATTATTTAATTCTCGAGTTAACCGATCACCAACTAAGTTGAGTTTTAATTCCCTTTAATCTATCACCATTGTGCATGCCAAAAGAAAATTTTACTCTTCTACACATTTTCTTTTTCATTCAATTTCAGGAAATTATGTACATTGTGAGATAGGGACCAGAGCCGTGAACGTAAAGTGATTGAATTCATGTAGGGATATTTCTAATCGCGACCAAGAAAAATACAAAGAGCTATTTTCACCGCTGAAAAACAAATAACAAAACTAAATGGCCCTATTTGGTAATTAACGGATAGTTGATAACTGATTGTATTAGCAGATTTGACTAGCAGATTGTATTAGCTGATTGTATAAAAGTGTTTGGTAAAATTAACTGATAACTTTTTTTGAAAGGTATGCCTTTATTAACTCATAGTCAATTTTCACAGGTTCACGCCTTATTAAAAAACCTCCCTAAGCCTATCTTGGAGGAAAAAGAGTGCAATGAACCCATGACTTACCTTACTCTACTCGGATGAACAACACCCATTAATCTCGTGAATTCACCCACTCTATAAAGCAACGACGGTTTTCCAGCCCTTTATCCCCTCCTCATTTAGCTAACAGACAAACCTCCCTATAAACACCATGCAAACGTAAAACCACAATGCTCCACTAAGAAAAACTAACAAAAGGGCTCACCCTGCCTATACTCGATCGAGCCAGCAAGTGAGCCACACTATTCATGTCCCTCGATTCAAAGGTCACTTCCCAGCCGAAGAAACTGACCAGGCCAGCAATGGAATCTGCTGTGTTGAGATTTTAGGGGGCTCGATTCGATCAACCGTTCTTGCTCGCCAAGTGTGGAGAAGTTGGATAATTGGGTGTTTAGTGGGAGGTAAAAAATTGGCAATTTGACACAAGGATTTATAGTGGTTCAACCTTCTAACCAAGGTCTACATCCACTACCTTAGCTCCCCACTAAGGATTTCCAACAAATTCACTAAGAATTTCGTCCCCTTTTCTAGGATTAGGAGGAAACCGCTACAACCCTCAAAGCTTTCTACCCAAAGCTTGAAGGAACACTCTCTTTACAAAGAAAGACTTAGCAAACTAGAAATCCCTCTAATAGGTGTTTGTTTGCAATTCTAAGCTCTCACCCAAAGCCTAAACACTTGAGCAAATTTAACAATGTAAGCTCACAAGTGTTGTCTAAGCAAGAAATGAACAATTAAAGCTCTAGAAAAATTTTGACATCATAATGTTGTAACAATTGAAGCATTAACCTAATCTTGATGCTTGGAGGTCCCTTTTATACTCCCAATTGAGTTTGTAGCCGTTACTAGCCGTTGGGGATGATTTGGAGCCGTTGAGGACTTTATTTCCCTTCATAAATGCTGTTCTGCAGCTAGTCGTACCGATACACGTGGAACCGTATCGGTACGGCCTTCATGAGGAACTAGTCGTTGGGCTCTTGCCAGCCTAGGCGTATCGATACGCTTGAGGGCGTATCGGTACGGGTTCACATTTAAATGGCCGTTGGGAAATAGCCGTTGGAGTTGGTTGAAAGGGGATCGGTACGCTTACCTGGCGTATCGAAACGATCCCTATCCGTATCGAAACGGCAAAGGCCTGTATTGATACGGGTTTTGACAGTGGCCAAACTTGGGCAAAAAGGTATCGGTACGGGTACAACCGTATCGATACGGGTACTTTGAAAACACGAGTTTGGCTATTTAAAAACATGAAAAATCTTTGCCAAAAACCTCTTAAAATACCTCAAACATAATTTCAAGTTGTTTGGACTTTAAAACAAGTTTTAAATTCTTTTCAAATTAGTCCAAAACATTTTTCAATTATTATATCAAAACATTAGTTCTACAATCTTTCCATTTTTGATATAATAAAATTCACTTGAAAAATTGTTTGGGATTCTCCCCCTTTAACTTTAAAAATGTGAATAAGAGATTGAAGATATAAAAATCAAATAAAGCTCCCCCTTATTCATTTGAAAATTCAATTTTTCAAACCACCAATTTCTCCCCCTTTTTGTTATATAAAAAAGAATTTAAAATGACATTTAGCTCAAAATAACATAGGAGGCAAAAAAAATTGACACACTTAAAATTTTTGGTTTAAAATTGGCTCCCCCTTTCTCAAAGCATCATAAGAATGTTAGTTCAACATATATGATTATCTAGTTGACTTAAATGAAAAATAATCAAATAAAAGCAAAAACAACTAGATTTTACCACACTTGAACTCAAGGGAGGATGTGAAGCCTTCCTTCTTCAAGTGTTCTTCCTGTGTGTGTATGGAGCTCCCCCTCAATGTTTGACTTGTTGAACATCTCCATCACACCTAGCAAAAGACAATCAAGTAATTTTTGGTATCCAAATTGCTTTGGATCCATAGACATTAGTAGCACAAAATTTAGTCCCCTTAGGAATCCATTTTTCAATTTCATCCTTTTTAGTTGAAGTGGTTAGTACTTTTGGGACCCAAACACTTCTAAAACATTTACCATTTATAAATCTAGGGGCACTAGATTGTCTTACATAAAAGTTTGATTTTCCAAAACTATTTTTCTTTTCAAGTTCATTGGAAATCAAATCTTTTTCTTTTTGAACTTTAAGAAGCAAATTTTGTAAATCAAAACATTTTTGTTCAAAATCTTTTAATCTTGCTTCAAGTTCAAGATTTGTTTTGGAAAGCAAATCATTTTCAATTTTTATTTTTGAAATCAACTTTTTGTTTTTAGAAAATGATGCCTTGAATTCCAAAAGCAAATCATCATAGGCATCTTGTAACTCATCAAATGTATAAGAATTTGAAATAGATGAGTTAGAAGTTACGTCCCCTCATTGAGGGCCATCAAGCATAGGTGGGCTACTTCATCATCGGTGGAGTCTTCATCACTCCATGTGGCCACATATGCTTGTTTTGAAGATGATCCCTTCTTTTTGGATTTGTGGGAGTCCTTCCTCTTCTTCATCGATTCATGCTTGGATTTTTCCATTTTGCTCTTCATAAACCGGGCAAATTTGTTGAAGAGATAGGTCATCTCTTCATCTTCACTTTCCTCCTCACTTGAATCTACATGATGGCATGTGGAGGATTTGAGAGCTATGGCACTAGCATTGATGTCTAGCTCCATGATCTTCTTCTTCCCCATCGCTCTAATCTCTTCTTTCTTCTTCTCCTCTTCTTTGTTTTTCTTCATTATTTGATGAGTGAGAAGAGACCCCATTAGTTCATCAAGCTTCAAGGTTTTGAGATTCTTGGCTTCGATGATGGCGGTCCTCTTTGAGTCCCATGACTCGGGAAGGGAGTAGATGAGCTTTCGGACAAGCTTCTCTTCCGGGATGGCTTCTCCATAACCTTTAAGACCATTGGTGATAGTGGAGAACCTATCAAATATCTTCTCGATGTTCTCTTCAAGATCCATCTTGAAGTTCTCATACTCTAAGGTTAGGAGCCAAATCTTGGTCTCCTTGACTTCATCGGTTCCTTCGTATGTGACTTCAAGCTTGTCCCATACCTCCTTGGCACTCTCACAAGAAGACATCTTCTCATAGATGGTTGGGCCAAAAGCACAAAAGAGCATGTGCAAGGCTTTGCAATTAAGCTCCATCTTCTTGCGATAGTCGACACTCCATTCCGCTTTGCTTCCTTGAGGCACGAACGGACCATCTTCAACTATGTCCCATAGCTTGTAATCTCTTGACTTCAAGAAGAATTTCATCTTTGTCTTCCAATGGGCATAGTGATTTCCGTCGAAGAAAGGCGGTTTGTCGATTGATTGTGCCATTGAGCCGATTGGTGAAATGTTGATCGAGCTTGCCGGATCTTCTCAATAGGATGTGAATCCCCTTCGATTGAGCCAAGCTCCGATACCAATTGTTGAGATTTTAGGGGGCTCGATTCGATCAACCGTTCTTGCTCGCCAAGTGTGGAGAAGTTGGATAATTGGGTGTTTTAGTGGGAGGTGAAAAATTGGAAATTTGACACAAGGATTTATAGTGGTTCAACCTTCTAACCAAGGTCTACATCCACTACCTTAGCTCCCCACTAAGGATTTCCAACAAATTCACTAAGAATTTCGTCCCCTTTTCTAGGATTAGGAGGAAACCGTTACAACCCTCAAAGCTTTCTACCCAAAGCTTGAAGGAACACTCTCTTTACAAAGAAAGACTTAGCAAACTAGAAATCCCTCTAATAGGTGTTTGTTTGCAATTCTAAGCTCTCACCCAAAGCCTAAACACTTGAGCAAATTTAACAATGTAAGCTCACAAGTGTTGTCTAAGCAAGAAATGAACAATTAAAGCTCTAGACAAATTTTGACATCATAATGTTGTAACAATTGAAGCATTAACCTAATCTTGATGCTTGGAGGTCCCTTTTATACTCCCAATTGAGTTTGTAGCTGTTACTAGCCGTTGGGGATGATTTGGAGCCGTTGAGGACTTTATTTCCCTTCATAAATGCTGTTCTGCAGCTAGTCATATCGATACGCGTGGAACCGTATCGGTACGACCTTCATGAGGAACTAGTCGTTGGGCTCTTGCCAGCCTAGGCGTATCGATACGCTTGAGGGCGTATCGGTACGGGTTCACATTTAAATGGCCGTTGGGAAATAGCCGTTGGGGTTGGCTGAAAGGGGATCGGTACGCTTACCTGGCGTATCGAAACGATCCCGATCCGTATCGAAACAGCAAAGGCCTGTATCGATACGGGTTTTGATAGTGGCCAAACTTGGGCAAAAAGGTATCGGTACGGGTACAACCGTATCGATACGGGTACTTTGAAAACACGAGTTTGGCTATTTAAAAACATGAAAAATCTTTGCCAAAAACCTCTTAAAATACCTCAAACATAATTTCAAG
Organism: Hibiscus tridactylites; assembly: GCA_958450335.1. NCBI lineage: Eukaryota > Viridiplantae > Streptophyta > Magnoliopsida > Malvales > Malvaceae > Hibiscus > Hibiscus tridactylites. Next base: position 7,537,634 of record OY288272.1, on the reverse strand, counting down.
TTGTTTGGACTTTAAAACAAGTTTTAAATTCTTTTCAAATTAGTCCAAAACATTTTTCAATTATTATATCAAAACATTAGTTCTACATGCTGCCATCTGAAAGCAATGCGGAGCTTGAGCCAATCCGTTTATCCAATTGACAACCACGACACTATCCGATTCTATGATTAAGTCGGACTCGCACCATTTAGACTCAAGGAAGAGATCACAAGCCTCTTGGATGCTTCTTAGTTCAACATTGCTCGCGTCCGAAGTCCCAATAAACCTTGAAAACTGAACCAGAATAATTCCATCGCAATCCCTAAAAACACCACCAATCCTAGCCTTCCCGTATCCGCCACATACCGCCTCATCAACATTAAACTTTAGCGATTCTTTGGCTGGCGCTATCCATGCCTCGCCCATAGGTCTCCGTTTGGAATGGTTGTTGACCTTAATCACTTGAGGACACCTTACAAAATCTGTTAATCAAGACACATTTTGGCCAAAGCCCCATGCTCCAATGTCCAAGTCTTAATATAGCCACCTCATACATAAGGTTTGAATCACATCTTTTGTTATGAAAGATAATTTCGTTTCGACTAAGCCAAATTGTCCAAATAAAAGCGAAAAACGTCAAAATCCAGAAATTAGAAAGGGGGCTACTAACCGGCAATTCAGACCAGCAAAACAAGAGACCTTCAATGTCTGCGGGCATAGTGAGAACTACGTTCCATACCTTGCACCATTTCTGCCAAATGAACCACGTCACAAGGCAATGACAAAATAGATGGATGATTGTCTCACACTCCTTATTGCAAAACACACACAATCCCGATCCATTATACTGCACCCCTCGTTTAGCCAATTCTTCAAAGGTTGGAATTCGGTGATGAATTATCTTCCAAACGAAGACTTCTACTTTTGGTGGCGCAAGTCTGGACCATACTATATTCCAAATTTTGTTGACCTCACCCCTACCCCGGAAATAGCCTCGCAGTACCCTTTAGGGGTGTAATACCCTTTAGAACATCCCACCCATTTTAACACATCTTTTCCCACTCCACTTCCCACTGCCCTATTGAGAATTCTTTCAAAATCCTCCCATATAGAGATCTCCCAATCAAAAAACCTTCTTCTGAACTCGATTTTCCAATTCTAAACGCCATCACTCACTACCCCAAACTCCGCCACGTTTTCCTCATTTTTGGTTGCCATCGCAAATAGCCTTGGAAAGGCAATGCGTAGTGACGGAACCTCCGTCCAAAAATCCTCCCAATACTCGGCAGCCTTGCCGTCTCCCACAACAACTCACACATTGGCATTATATAAATCTCCTGTGCAGCTTAGAGGACTGGATATATCTCGCCACAACCAAGACACCTTTGGTCTGCCCCTTGCCTTCAAAATCAAGGATGATGTATCATAACTGTACTTAGCTGTAATTATTTTTCGCCACAAACTCTCATTTTCAATCCCAAATCTCCAAATCCTCTTATTCAGCAAAGCCCGATTCCGATGTCGAACTTCAACTAAGCCTCAACTCCACAGCTTTCGATAGCAATCTGCTCAAAGCTTCCACCACCAAGTTAAACAATAAGGGCGAGAGTGAACACCCTTGTCGAAGACCTCGCTTTATCGGGAAAGGTTTGGTTGGAGATCCATTTATCAACACTGATATCTCCGGCGATGAGATGCATGAACATATCCAATCCCGCCACCTCTGGCCAAAACCCATGTATCGCATAATTAAATCAAGAAACCTTCAATCAATTGTGTCGTAAGCCCGCCTAAAATCCACTTTCATTACAACAGCCTGTCTTTTGGACCTTTTCAAGTCATCCAAGATCTCATTGGCAATTAGAGAACAATCGATAATTTGTTTACCTGGAATGAACGCAAATTGGTTCTCTCCCACCACTTCCGTTATACACCCTGCCAATCTTCTTGCAAGAACTTTCGACAGAACTTTATACATAATACCAACGAGTGAAATTTGATGGAAATCTTCAATATCTACTGGATTTGTAGTTTTTGGAATCAACGTGATAAATGACTGATTCCACTTTTCTCCGATAACTTGCCCACATAGAAATCAGCAAAGAAAGACATAATACTTCCTTTCAATCCGCCCCAATATTTTTTGAAAAAATTGAGGTTGAAACCATCGGGACCCGGGCCCTTAAACCATCCGCTATCGAGATTGCGGACCAAACTTCGTCCTCCGAAAAGGGCAATTCCAGATTGCAAGCCGTCCTCTCATCTAGCTTGCAAAACTGCATATCGAACGCCTCTACAGGAATAGTAGGAACTGCATTGTAACTACTTCTGAAATGATTTACTATGACACCTCTAATTACCATTGGGTCGTTGGATACACCATTTCCCACTCTAAGAGACCGGATTTCATTGGAGCCCCTTCTCAATGACGCTGTCATATGAAAGAACTTTGTGTTCTTATCCCCTTCTTGAAACCACTTCAACTAATAGTTGTTTGATTATTTAAACAAGAAAAATAACATATACGAACATTATTATATTTGATATTTATTTGAATAATTTATTAGTTATCAATATTTTGTATCTATTAATATTAATTAGATTATGAAAAATAATTTTTAATATAACATTAGTAAGCATATATGAAGGATCTATATATTAATTTATTATTCATATAATTATTTTTAATACAATTTAATTAATTATTAAATTTAAACATAAATATAAATGTGTGAGAATAAAAAGAAAAAAGAAACAAAAAGTATTAGTCTACAAATGTCACAATGTAAATATGTGAGGTTGAAGAATTAAAATAGAAATGATTAAATTTAAGTTATTTGAAGATTTTTTATAATTGTTAAGGGTAATTTGGTCTTTATAACTCTTATGTCAAAACTTATAATATCAAAAAGCTCCTATTAACAGCTTTTTCAAAATTAGAGGTTTTACCATAATTCGTTTTTTACCAAACATCTAAATTAGCGAATTTGACCGGTTAAACCTCTAATTTTAGCTCAAACATCTCTTTACCAAATAGGGCCAATATCTATACTTTTATAAAACTTTTATTTTTGTGATTTCAACAAGAAAATGATTGCAAAATCAATATTTTATAAATAACAAATAGTATTATAAAGTTTTTTTTAATATTGATAAATACTTAACCAATTTTTTGAGAAGCTACCCCCTAAAAAGTTAACCATTTTTAAAATTAATTACCTGCTCCCATAAGAACACTTTCACTAAAAAAAACCCAGCAATAATTTACCTCATAAGTAACCTACCCCATAAGTTACTAAAGTATCGGTCTGGCTTTCTCGAAAATAAGAGATTCTTTAATTTTCTATATGAACTAATATTTGACGCACTATAATGAGAAAATCAAGTGATAATATATTATCAATTATTCATCCTTTTACATGCGCATGTATATATTTTTCAGATACAATGAATGTGAGACATGATTTTTTTGTCATCCACAAAGTAAGTGTAATTATTTAACTATAATAAAATCATTTCAAATTATTTTCTTCATATTTTTATTTCAATGTCATTAGAATCGATTTTTTTTTCATCTAAATGAATATTACTCTATATAATAAAAAGTTAAATACATAGTAATAATTATAATTGAATAAAAACAAAGGATACATATATGACAAAAGGAGGGTAGCGTTTGGCATGTGCTAAGTTGGTCGATTCTTGTCTCCGTCGCAGTATGTAAAGCCCATAACAATATTGTCAGTATTATAAACAATGTGAACCAAAATCATACATTTTCTGATTTTTTATTATTTTGTCGTCTAAATTAAAATATTAATATTATTTCTTATGCTTGTCATCATTTTATTACAAATATAATGATTTTGGAGTAAGTTTTAGGTTTATTTTTTAAAAAATATATCAATTTTTAAAATTAATTAGTAAAATATTATACAATTTTGATTAATTTTTAAAATGGGTAAGTGTTAAATTGATAAAAAAAAAATATAAATACATAAGACTATAAAATTAATTTTACATCTTTTAAAATTGCTACATCAACCATTATTGACAAAATGAATGGAATTTTTAATAGAATGACTATTTTATTTTATTTTTCAAAGTATACAAAAACTAATTTGGTAATTTTTAATTAAAAAAGGAAAATGCAATCTAATATACAATACAGAGGAGAAATTATATCATAGGCCCGGCTTGCCACATCATTCATGGTCTCAACCAATAAAAACCATTCATTTCATTAATTTTTTCATGTTATCTTTTTACCAAGTAAATTAAATTAAAAAAAATACTTTTTTACCAAGTAAAGATTCACTTAATAAAAAGATGACATGAAAAAAATAATAAAATGGATGATTTTAATTAGTTGGGACCATGGATGACTTAACGAGACGGACCTATGATATTTTTATCTAACAAATTGAAAAAATATCACTGTGGTAAAAGTTTGCCATAATTTTAAAAACTTTATATTTTTTTCTGTTTATTTTATAATATTTACTAATAATATGATTATATAAATATTTTAATTCAAACTAATTTAAGAGTTCATCATATTCACCAAAGTGATTAAAAGAAAATGAAAAGGCTTGAAGATATTAAGAGAAGTTAAAATTGGAATCCTAAATGCTGATCTCAAGCTCCGAGCTTTGCCCAATTGCATCAGCAACCACATACTCGTAGGACAGCACCCATTAATATTTGTTTTCCATTTCATATACTAATATCTTACAGCATACTGCATACCCATACTACTGTTTTCATCATCGTGGTCGTCATCAATCTTTTTTAATAATACTGCGAAACATGAGAGGGTTTCCAGTATCGGAGGAGGCGAGTTTCACTGTTTCTTATTTTGGGATGGGTTCCTTTAGCCTCTTCTTCTCCAGTTTACTCACACTTGATCGGCTTTAAAATGTGCCAGTTTCAGCCTATGGCTATGCGTATGCATGGCGATCTTCTTTCTTTGAACCTAAAAAGTTGGATTTTTCCTTTCTTTCGTCTTGCTTCATCTTCTCTTCTCTGCACTCTAGACTACAAAACGCCGTATCCCCCCTGCAATTATTTATACAACTAACTTCACCCTTTACTACTATAATTCTGTGTATATATTATATTATATTATACAGTAAGAAAAAGGATAAAAGAGTATGTATGAGTGGACTATATATGGATCTTCACTATATAGTATGGGTCTTTAAAATCATTTTAGAAAAAAAATTAAAAGAAAAATCCAATGAAACTCAGTAAAGAATAGTTGGGTTGGGGGAGATTCAGACTGGACTTGAACAAAATTTTCTTGGAAGAAAGAAAAGAATAATAGCAATATAGAATAAGATGGTAAGAAAATGAATTAAAACAGAGAGAAGGGAATTACCTATACATGTATATGTCACGACCAGGAGCTAAGCGGCGTTTACAGAGGCAGCAGCAGCGTAAAAAAGGAGCAGTGCCGTCGAGAACATGGTTTGTAGTAAAACCTGATCTTCCACCACCGCCACCGCCACCGCCAGGGTTTCTGGGAGACACCATGGACAAGAGGCGTTGATCGTAACCGGAGTTGGCGTTAGGGAGTTGATGGAAAGGGACAGGGTGGTTTTGAGGGTCATCGGATATTATGATAGGTCCTTGGACAACATTAATATTATCGTCGTCCACGTTGGAGATGACATCCACCGTGATCCCCGTCATGCTTGTCGTCCTTTTGATAGGATGGCGTGTGCGTTTACCTAGCAACATAGTATTTGGGTTTTTTTTTGCTCTTTTCTCTCCACTGATTTATTCACAGAAGAGGAGAGAGAGAAAGAATGGAGGAAAGGCGGGGGAGAGGGAGAGACAATAGACAAGATGATAAAGAGAGCGGAGGGAGAATTTGGGCCGTTGATTATGGGCACGGGTCCCTATGATGTCCACCTCACCCAAACTAACCATTCCAGTATTGCAAATAGTCAATACAGAGTGTTCTCTTTTTAATGCTGCTACTATTTTATTATTTTATATAAATTTCAAGTATATATTTGTGCATAATCTAATATATTTATGTATTTATATAAATTTCAAGTATATATTTATGTATTTTATATAATATTTTTAATTTGATTAGTTACGAGATATGCGATATGAAATGGGAGGGGAATTAAAAAATGAAAAAACCTAACGAGATGGCGAACCCTAACATGAATGTGACAGTTGCGTCTGCTTTTCCGATGACCCGAAATCAGAGTGGTTGTCCGCCTGATGCTAATATTCTATTGGATATTCCGGTATCTCTTGAGAGACCAGGTTCTCTGCTTGATGTAAAGAGTCAACCTAGTTGTAAGAAGGGAATGAATGGTGAAGGTCTATTGGAGGGAAATGGTTTAAGTGTAGGAGGTGATGTTGCGATGAATGAGGTTCATAACAGTGCGGAGAGCTTCGATGGGAATCAGTTGTTACCAGCACCGATGGTGGCTGACAGCGATAGTGGTGTGGAGGCTGGAAATAAGGGACCGACTCTTTTTAATGATACTCGGTTAGGTGCTAAGGGTAAGTCGACATGGGCGCCGCCCATTAGTGAATTGGATGTTGAGGTGAGGAAGGAGGAAGGGGTACTCTTCCAAAAATTCAGTTTTTCGATAGGGTACGTGATGCTATAGACGCGAAGTTGGCCTCATCGGTGATTGTATGGCTACTGGTAAGTCAATTGGCTTCAAAGCTCTCCTTACGCGAATTCAGTCATTATGGAAGCCAAAGGGGGAGATTAGTCTGATAGATTTGGACAATGAGTACCATCTTGTTCAATTTGCGGATGAAGAGGACTTTCATGATGTGCTTGTGGGAGGGTCGTGGGTTATACATGGGAGTTGCCTAACGGTTCAACCCTGAAGTAGGTAATTTTCTACAGCAAAGGAGCATCCATCTCAAACTATGGTTTGGGTCCGTCTACCAAAGTTGTCATACCGTTATTATAAGAAAAGTTTATTTAGGCATATTACTGCTGCGATCGACAAAGTAGTCTGCATTGATTACAATACGATTGAGGGTAAGCGGGGGCGATTTGCGTGATTGGCAATAATGGTGGATCTTAATAAGCCTCTTGTTTCTGGTATAATTATTAATGGACGCAAATAGGATATTGAATATGAGTGACTACCATAAATTTGCTATAAGTGTGGAAAATACAGACACTCTAAGGAGCTGTGTGGTGTTGAGTCGAATCCAAGGACTGGTTAAGGTAGCATACCGAATACGAGGGATTCGACTGAGTTATATGAGTCATAGATACAAATGGTTAATAAAAAGCGTAGGAATACGACCAACGGGCAATCAGTAGGCTTTGACAGAAGGGAGAAGCCAGGGTCACATGAGGGAGGGTTGCGGTTTACAGTCCTTGAAGAGGATCATGATTTAGTAGAGAATCTGGCAGCGGACGTTAACATGGGAACTGGTATGGTGAAAGATATTCAAGCCAATGTAGGTTCGGGTGTGACCCCTAAACCATCGAGTACTAATAAGGGAAGCTCGCCTCGTTGTACGAGTGTGGTTAGGAATATTGTTACCATTGGGGCAAGTTCGGATAAGGCTGGTAAGGGGTCGGCTAAGGCTTTGGCAGATGTAAATTCGAGTGTGGGAGATAGGGCAATGCTGGAAGGCCAGAATGGGATTTCACCTCCTGTGGCATCGAATGGTAAGGTGATTGCTTCCAAAGCATCATTAAGTATGGGAAAACATGTTGTGGTTCGAGTTGTGAAGAATGAGGGCAGTTTTGTGGCTCAAAAAAATAAGGGGTAGGTCTTACCGGGTTCTTTTCAGCCTCTACCAGGTAAGGCGACATTTACTAAGAAGTCGGGAAATGTTCAAGGAGTTCAAAAAACAACCTTGAAGCCGAAGAAGAGGAATGATCGGGGACCACCACGGTCGGGCCTTGATCCGCGAATCGCAACGTTGGCGGAGGATCTTGATAGGGCTGAAGCGGCTAAGCATTTGTGACAAGAACAAAATTTTTTTGTACAAAAGGTGAGAGGTGATACGGTCCAATGGAGAGCTAACTCAACTTTTGAGCAGCCGGGGGTGTCGGATATGCAGGTTTAACCTTGTTGCTCTTGCTTTTCTTTTTAAATTGTTAATGTTATTTTTTGGAATGTACAGGGTGCTTTAGACCCTGTGTTTAGTATATCTTTTAAGCTTTTGAGAAGGAAACATAGACTAGATGTTGTGGCGGTTATGGAACCACACATTAGTGAGGGAGGGGTTGATCGGTTCATTAGAAGGTCATGTTTTTCTCATTCGTACATGGTGGAGGCGCAGGGTTTTTCTGGCGGTATTTGGGTCATATGGAGTGACTCAGTTTAGTTGGATATTCTTGCAGCCTCGAATCAATATATTCATGTGTTTTTTTCACTATATAATGGGGGCAGTGGTTTCTTCATCATATTTGTCTATGCTAGGCCGAATGTGGTTAGGCGACGAGTACTTTGGGAGCATTTGAAAGCCTTAGCACCGGATTTGGGTTTCCCATGGGTGGTAGGGGTGATTTTAATATTATTAGTAGTAATTTTAAGAGGAAATGAGGGTCTCAATGGTGATCCGGGGTTTACCAACGATTTTGTGACTTTATGTTTCACACGTGCATGATTGATAAGGGTTACAATGAGCCTAAATTTACTTGGAAACGAAGAGATTTGTTTCAGTGATTGGATAGATGCATTTGTAACGATAATTGGTATAAGGTGTTTCCAACATCTGAGGTGCGGCATCTAGTTAAACTGGGGTCCGATCATAGACCTATTTTAATGCTTAATGCAAACGGGGGATACAGTGGCGAGATCGGTAAGACCTTTCCGTTATATTCCAGCTTGGAATGATCATCCTGATTTTACAAATATGTTGGCTAGTTCGTGGGATTCTAATTGACCAATGCGAGTTAATGTGTTACAATTTCAAGAGAAGAGTCAGATATGGAGCATGGAGGTATTTGGGCATATTGGGCGTCGTAAGGTCATGCTTTTAGCTCGGTTAAAGGGGATCGAGCGAGCTTTAGAGAACGCGTGGATACCACGCCTTGAACAATTGGAGAATGAGCTCAAGAAGGAATTAGATGTTGTTCTTGCGCAGGAAGAAAGTTTGTGGCAGCAAAGAGCGTGAAACGATTGGATTGCAAATGGTGATCGAAACACTAAATTTTTTCACATGGCAGTAGTCGTTAGGCGGAAATGAAATGTGATACATATGTTATATATTGAGGGAGATGGGTGGTGTGATGATCCGAGTCGATTGCGCCAGCATGTGACAATTTTTTCAAGATTTTTTTTACCTCTAATTGTCGGTAGCCGAGTGTTATGGACATAACCTATCGATTCTTTCAATTTGGCGTCACTGAGTTTCGTCGTCTAGTGGCTAAAGTGACCATGACATAAGTGCGTAGGGTGGTGTTTGCTATGGCTCCTTTAAAGGCTCTATGTATTGATGGTTTGCATATGGCATTTTATCAAAAGAATTGGGATACGGTTGGCCTTTCCGTGTTCCAATGTGTTAAGCAATTTTTTTATGGGGGTGTATTGGAGGAATGGATCAATCATACTCTTCTTGTGTTGATTCCGAAGGTTGCATCGTCTGAACTTTTTAGTTAATTTAGTCCGATCAGTCTTTGTACGGTACTTTATAAAATAATTACAATGCTCCTTGTGTGCCGATTAAAACCTTATCTCCCTAAATGGGTTACCGATACTCAGGCCAACTTTGTTCCCGAGCGTCACATTACGGATAACATCGTTATTGCCTAAGATGTTATGTATTCTAATCGTTTGTAAGTTGGGAAGGAAAACATGAATGACTATTAAGGTGAATTTGGAAAAAGCCTACGATCAATTAGAGTGGGATTATATAGAGGAGACTCTTTATGTGACGGGCTTACCGCATCGCATAGTTAATCTTATCATGCTTTGTGTTCGATCTGTCTCAACACAGATTCTATGGAACAGGGAGTTAGCGGAGTCTTTTAGACCGACTAGAGGTATTTGGCAGGGGATCCTCTTTCACCATACCTCTTTGTTCTTTGTATGGATCGTTTATCACAAGCAATTAATGAGAAAGTCAGAGGTGGAAGTTGACATCCTATTCGACTTGCGCGTCAGGAATCAAATTTGTCACGTCTATTCTTTGCGGATGATATGGTGTTTTTTACGGAAGCTTCAATAGAGCAGGTGGGTGTAATTGAAGATGCCATGAAGCTCTTTTATCAAGCTTCATGGCATAAAGTTAGTGTGGCTAAGACCCAGATTTGTTTTTCGCAAAATTGTCCATCCTCGTTTCAAAATTAAATTGCCCAAACCTTTGGTTTCAAGGAAAAGGAGAATTTAGGTAAATATCTTAGGGTACCTCTTTTACATAACCGTGTAAAGAAGGTCACATACTCGTTTTTTATTGATAAACTGAATGCACATTTTCCAGGTTGGGCGACTAATTCTCTCTCCCTTGCTGAAAGAATAATGTTAGCAAAAGCAGTGTTGCAGCCAATTCCAATCTATGTAATGCATTCTTCGTGGCTTCCGAAAGGAACATGCGAAGAGATAGAAAGGATAATCCGACGATTTATGTGGGGTTCTCGTGATGGTAAATCGAGTATTAGTTTGATACTATGGAAGAAGGTTCAGCGTCCCCTGGCGGAAGGCAGGTTAGGCTTCAAGAATTTACATCAACAAAATAGAGCTTTTCTCATGAAAATTGGTTTCCAAATTATATCAGCTAAGGCCGATTGTCCTTTATGGGTTCAAGTTTTGAAATCGAAGTACAAGATAGATGATGCACTTTCGATCTTGATTTACCGTAGCAATTGTTCCCGATTATGAAAAGGCATGTGTAATGTTTGGGATGAAATCAAGGAGAGTGTCACTTTGAATATTTGAGACAAGACAACGACAGACTTTTGGTATAATAATTGTCTTGATAACATGGGCCGATTTGCATTTTATTGCACCTTGGATGGCTCGCCTCGACCGATTATGATGTTCGAGATAGTAACAACGTCCGGTAGTTGGGATGTGGATCACATGGTATCATGCTTGCCCCAAAATATGGTTGAAAGCATTGTCACGGTTAAGCCACCACAAGCATAGTTGGGAGCTGATATTATTGGTTGGAGGTGGGACGAGAAGCAATTTTTTACATCAAAGTCATCATATGATTTTCTGGTGGATAAGTGGCTCTTGATGCAGGATCCGATGTGGAGAAAAATCTGGAGATTGCAAGTCCCGTAAAAAATACGAGTTTTCTTGTGGCTGGCTGTGAAACAACGTCTTCTAACGAACGTAGAGCGGTTTCGACATCACTTGGCTGTATCGGATGAATGTGTGATTTTTCATGGGGTTCGGAGAGTGTTGAGCACATTTTAAGAAACACATCTCTTGTCGGTTGTAGCTAGTCGAATGATGAGGCATGAAGTGTTTGATTCTCGGCTTATTGTTGGCTATTGTGGAAACGACGATGTAGTGTGATCTTTGATGATAACTTTACTCAATATGAGGACATTCTTCTCCAGGGGGATCGCTTGGTTGAAGAGTGTAACCGTGCTTTTGCTGGTTCATCGCGTAAGCATGTAATCAATACCGTAATCTCGGAATCATGGCCGGGGCCGCCAATGGGCTGGGTGGAATCTAATGTGGATGCAGAGGTGAATGGGGTGAGTCAGAGGGCTACTGTTAGGGGTGTCTTCAGGGACGAGAAAAGGAGTTGGTTAGGTGATTTTTCCAGATTTATTGGTCGAAGTTTAGTTTTATTAGTCGAGCTGTGGGCGATCTATGATGCGCTCGGCTTTGCTTGGTCGTGTGGATTTCGGTAGGTTGAATTAGAGACGGAAAGCTTGGAAGAGGTTTAAATAGTTCTTAACGAATAAACGACATTGGAGGGTAGTGTGCTAGTTGAGTCGATCAAGGAACTTATGGACCGAAATTGGGTGATGGTGGTTCGACACGTTAGTCGGGTTCGAAATAGAGTCGCGGATGCGCTAGCTAGAATGTGCAGGGATGGACCACATGAGAGTTTGGATTTGAGTTCTCCCCCGCCGACCGCCATGGCTATGGTGCAACAGGAGCAAGATTGCTTGACTGGTGCTTCTTGGTTTTCGCCTTTATGGGTTTTCTTGTTCGTTTATTTTTGTTTTGTTTTTCGAATGTTAATGGTCTATGATTGATTTATGTATGTATTCTATATGTACTCTTTTCCCCATTTAGGTTAGGGGTTTATCGAGACCTATAATAATACTACATTTCATATTAAAAAAAAAGATAGGAGAATTATCTCTCATTTTTTGTATTTGTTAAATAATTTTAATAGTTCAACAAAAAATAAATAAGTCACGAATTCATGGAGAATAAATAAGTCACGAATTTATTGTCATATAATTATATATTTCCTACTCATATCTATCGTTCTTTCACCCACTCAATTTTCGTACTTCCATTAATTTCATTTTCTTTGAGGTGATTGCAAAAAAAAAAAAAAGAATCTTCTAATTTTCTTTTTACTGTTTAAGACAGCCGGTTAAAGTTTTAGTTTTGGTTTTTCTTTTCTTTTCTTTTCCATTTATGTTTTTATGTTTTTCTATTTTGTTCTTCATCTATTATTTTTGGCATATTATTTATCAGTCGTTTTAAAATGTTCTGTTTGTAGTTATGGCACATTGATAATTAAAAAGTATATAATATGGTGCACATTTTATTTTGGGACAATTAACAGTATGTCTCGCGTAAAAATTTTAATTTAAAATTATCTTGTTATAATTAAAAATTGTTGCATAACAATGTGATGTTAGAGTCTTCTAATTTAATGAAGGCATTTTGTCACCTTTAAGGTCTAGAATTATTTATCTGGCTTGTGCTCTTCGCAACAAGCATTCACATTTTTAGCCATTGTGCTTGATTTAATGAAAAATGACGAAGACATAGAAAATAATTGTTTTTTACATTTCAGGTCTTCATGCCTTATTTTTTTTTAGTTTTTTGGTTGTAATTTTCTTAGTTTCCACGAGTTTTCTCAACGATGTTTTTTTAAGGTTATTTGTAATTTAAGGTATGGTATGTTCAGATAGATTTCTCTTCCCTTTAACAATGAAATTTAATATTTTGTTAAAAAAATTGACCATAAGAAAATAATAATAACTCAAAATTAAATATTTTAGATGGTAAGTTTTTCATTTTTAAAAGGAAATACTGTATTCAAATGGTTAGGGGTGAGCAAAACTCGACTCGAAAAAAATCAAAAATTTCAACTCGAATCGAGGCGAAAAAAAATTTGACTCGTTTTGACTCAACTCAAAATTTCACAAACTCGACTTGAAAAAATTTCAAATAAAGTTTGAGCTGTAAAATGAAAATTCAAATACCTCGAAATTTTTAGTAATTAGTGGATTTATTTTTAAGTTTGAGTCAAGTCCTTCAAATTTTCCTAATATATATACGAATATAAAAAAATATATGAAAAAATATATGTCACATATGGAGAAATATATTTGCATATCTTATATGATTAGAGAAAGTCGTTTAAATTGGAACCAAACCGTACTATAACATGATAAATAATTACAATTAAATTTGTATAAGAACTCTACTCGACTCGAAAAATTTTCAAATAAAGTTTAAGTTGTAAAATACGATACGTCATCTCGAATAACTTGAAAATTTTTGACTCGACTCGATCGAACGCTCACCCCAACACATTGTATGTGAAAAATGCTTTAATCAAAGCTCAAACTAGAAAGTAAGGTTAAAAAACGTTGCATCGGGCAAATAAGAACACTTTTAAAACTAATAAATGTTTATTGTTATATTTTATATATTTTTTGAATGGTTTAAAGGTGTTTATAATGTAATATATATTTATACATATTATTAACTATTTTACAATGCACATACATCTTGTAGAAGAAGTATTTAAACTCGCATCTTTTAAAGTAAACACCATCTGTTTTTTCACTGGGACACTTGTTGGTTTAATTATTATATTTTATATTAATACAATAAATGATGGCTAATGATATTCCATACATCTGGGGCAATTGTTAAAATAATTCATTTATTATTTATGAGTGTCTTCCAATAAACAAACAAACAACAACAACGACAATAATTTGTTTGTTTTTAAATTGGATTATTCTTTTGCTCCCCAATCACGTTAGAACAGAGGTAAAAATACCTATTATATCCTTCTCAATTTTGAAATCAGGCAAATTGATCCCTTTTAAAAAAGATGAAAAATCTTAGTCCTGACAATTTTAAAAGTGAGCAATCAAAGATAATCAATCATATCCTTAATGTGTTCTGTCAATTTTACATGATTCCGATTGATATTAAATAACTGTAGTCTTTAATGTTTGTGCTTTGATTTCAATTCTAAAAAAATAACATATAATTCGCATATATTTTATAAATATTGAAGGCTAAATTTATAGATTTTTTAAAACTATGATGAAACTGACATAATGTGTATTGTTGTTGGTTATATGTTAAATTAAAATTATATAAAATTGATAGAAAATAAAAATATCGCGATTAATTATCCTTAGTTACTCATTTTTTAAATTGTTGTAGACTAAATTACTCATTTATTTTAGAGGAATTAATCTGTCCAGCTTTATAATGAGGGGGATCTAAAAGATTTTTACCCAGAAAAAATGTTTGCTACTTTTAGCAATGTTTTTCTTTCTTCTTTTTTAGGGCTGTGAACTGTGAAGAATTGGGGAAATAGTTGGTGAGAGAATTGAAATAATCAAAGGAGGTGACACCACCAAGACCGAATTGTACACTTAACAAAATTTTGAGTGGACAAGGAACGGCCAACAACATGATCTTTTCATTTTTGCCAACGTTAGGCAAAATATTCATGCTTTTTGATTGATTTTACATGTCTTGTTTGCTAACTCTTAGCCACACTTGGTACATCATTTTCGTATTATTGCTGCTGTTTTTTTTTTGTCCTTTTAATTTTTTAAGACTTTATTCTGATTAATATAGACTAACTCGTATTATATACTTGATTTTGGTAGGTGAATTTTTCAGGGAGGATTTTCTGCATACATACTATCTCAAACTCGAGACCTGCTTAAGCAGTACCAATCTGTTTACCACTTAGACCAACTTCGTTGGTGTAATTTTTATATAACTCTGGGTTTAAAATTTTATGTTTCTTATTTATTATTTAATTTATTTAAATGACAATTAAGGACGTTCAATGACTTCTTAATCGTGTTAATGAAGTTATAAAAATTCCTTTCTTATGTATCAATTATATATATATATATATATATATATATTATGCATTAGAAGGTTGAAAATTTTGAAGACCAGTAATGGAGTTAAGTTTTTTTCATTAAAAATTCAAATTTATCAGATTTAAAGTAGGGTGTCACGAATCAATCAGATTAAATTCTCTTTTGAAGGTTAGATATATTCACAGTAATTCATATTACAGTCACTGTTAAAAAGAGATATTTAGTAAGTCTTCAATTCAAATCATAAGCAAATACAATCTTTCTTCATCCCTGATTTATAACCTTCTTTATATAAAAAATTTAATAAAAAACTATTAATATATATATTATATAATTAAATACAAATACAAATAAGAATGTTCTAGTATTAAACAATGATCAAGTGAGAATGATTTGATTTTTTTGGGAGCTTGTATATTTGATAAAGAAAGTTCACCAATAATTTAAAATGATGTCTCAATGCCTATTTTCTTGACTACTGGCTAAACAAGTCATTCTCAAGCAATCTGATTACACTTCTTCCCCATTTCACAGTAACTTGAGAAAAATAAAATTGGTTTGTTCATTCCTCAATTTGTTATAGCCACACTAAGGGTGTAATCAATAAATTCACAGCTTGTTCCAACATTAATTTTCAAGTTCAGGCTTAACTCGAGATATAATCAAGTTACTCGAGTTAGATTAAACTCGTTTATCAATTTTTGTACAAAAGTTTGAATTTCAGCTCGATTAAGTTTGTTTGTACTAAATAATATATATAAAGGACAGAAATGTAAGTTAATATATAAAAAAATCAATTAGACTCGCGAGCCTTTCGAGTCATGTATTATGGTACTTGAATTCTACATGATTGATAATTTAATAAGCTCGGGTTTGAGCTTGGTTCACTTAAATTTTTTAATTGAACTTGAATGACTTACGGACATAAAAGTCTCGTTTATACTCTTAAACCACATTCCAAAATAAGAAACCAAATAATTTAAATTAATTATTATTTTTTGATTAAAACGGGAACAAGCTACAATCTCATACTTTATTAAAAACCTTCTCTAAGCTTAATGGAGAAAAAAGACTGCAATCTATTGTAGCGCAATACAATAGCGAGATTACAAGCCAAAGGGATAAACACTCAAACCTCCCACTAGAGCCAAAATAAAAACAGAACTCAACCAATACCAATGGCTCGCTGAAGATCCAAAGCCATCCAAGGTTTCAAATTCAATGGTTCCGACGTAAACATCATCTCACCATTCCTCAACTTACGCATCTCAACGGTCATCCTACCCGCAACCAGATTAGCTTCACGATTAATCAAATTAATCAAGACCTCCCAATCACCATGAAGGCAATATTTGATATGATCAACAAGAAAAATAACATTCCTACATTCAGAACTGCCCATAACAAGATGAAAAGTCTCGACACAATCGGTTTCAATAATAACTTTTTTAAAACTAAGAGATCTTACATGAAAGATGCCATCCAAGATAGCCCATAATTTCGCTTTAAGAGGAGAGCAACGGTCAACATAACGCGCAAAACTAAGTAACCATTCACCTTGGTCCCCTCGAATAACACCGCTTATAGTCGCACTACCATCGCAAATATCAACTGCTCCATCAATATTCAATTTAATCCATCCTTGGTTCGACAGCCTCCAAATTTTTCCAAAGTTCTCCAAATCCTGCACATTGCGCACAACCCAATCATTACCTTAAGTGGATTCGCGAAGCTGTTGCACATAGTGTAAAGCTTCCTGCACAATGTCGTTTTTTTTCAACCCACTCCCCATCGAAAATACGGATTCAAATACATGACTTTACCATCTAATATAAATTTTAGTTTAACTATGGGTATGCAACACATTGACTAATTAATTCGGATTGCATAGACCCAATATGACAGTGACCCTTCCTACCAATTTTCTTCATTCACAATAGTAAGATTCGAATACATAATTTTACTTGAGGAATATTCGGTACCATCTAATATAATTTTAATAAGCTATAGTTTTTTTTTTTGTAAGAGAAAAAATCTTAAATCGTTAAAATAATAAAAAAATATTTTGATTTTATTAGGGAATGGAAGTATGGAACTACATAGTTTTGCCAGTTGTGGAATTGTGGCGGTCTCATTCTTACCAATGATCAGTGGGGACTCATGGAATCAGATTGACAGCTTTCAATTTTCCATTAATGTTTTTTTTAATTTTAAAAAGTAAAATAATTCAATAATAATACAAATAAATGATTTTCATAAATATTTAATGATTTTGCCCTAGAGACAGACCAACCACTAGTTTTAAGTCAATTAGGTGGATCAAAGTGAGATTACTTGGATGCTATCTGTTTTATTAAATTTAGAATATAAGTTTAAGTTGTCTGTATTAAGAGCTCTACTCAAATCATCCAGTTAAAAAAAAGAATGAAAGGAGAATTCATTAGTTTTATTTAATTTTATTAGCCGATTTCATTTGGTGTTCCATCCCATCGTTGCAGTCAGCTTCATAGGATAGCAAATCAGAATTAGTAATTATATAATTTTTAATGGTCTAAAAGTGATTACAATATACTATCACTTCATAGTCTTATTGTGTCTAGAACCTATGGCTTAAGGGAATGTAAGGGAACAAAGGTGAGCAGTTTGACCAACCGGTCAAATGTGCTTGTTCAACAATGCTAAATAATTTTAAACATTCGATTAGTGGATTCTTAATATTAAATTTGATGACAATGCTTATCTTTTTTCAGTTGTATCATGTACATGTAAATCTATTAATTATATCAAAAGAACAAACATTGTTAGAAATGGTGAAATTATTACATATTAACATAAAAATACTTTTAAATCTATTGTTTTAATTAAAATATTCTTTAGGTCAATAATATCTAGAGCAGGTGAATAAAGCTTTCAGTTGATACTTTTTTCTTTTTTTTAAATTATGGGTTCAAAACCTATTAAGAGTAATAAAATTCTCTTATCCTCTCCTAACTAAAAATTGTTTAAAAAATAATCTTTAGGTAGTTTATAAAAATGTCAAACTTTCAATTTTAAGAACCAAAATGTCAGATTATGATAACATAAAAAAACATGGATTCAACATTTCACATCAAAAATATAGAAACTTCAATAATCATACATAAAAGATAATGATGGGCGAAGGATAATAATCTGGTCACCTCTGATTTCCTTTGTGTAAGCGATGATTCATAATTATAGCAAATATATTATATATATTTTTGCCTTTCAAAATAATATTAATTTAAGCAATTATTAGGTGCCAACACTTGTGTCAATTGTTGGGTCCTCCAAAAGGGACATCCCTAGTTTTCTTATGATAAAGCCTAATATATAGTGTATATAAATCAATAAAATATTAAAAATTATAAATCTATAACAACCAATAATATAACAATACGATAGTGTCGTCATATGAAATGGCCCTACCACCAATTATTGCTCAAATGAAACATCACCAAGTGTTGCTTGATCTCTATCTCCAAATTAAAATAATAACTATGAGAAAATTATTATTAATATATTATTTATATCAATTCAATTTCCGTATAATAGTTTTTCCCCTAACATAATAGTGTTTTTTTAGGAACCCCTAACATAATAATTAAAGTATAAAATTTTGATATACATGTCTAAAATTTATTTTAGACAAGCATTCATATTTGCATTATAAAGTTCAAATTATGAATTTCTAACCATAAACATTTAAAAATAAATTCTAAATTTTGAATCTCTACACTAAATTCTAAACACTATCATTAAATTTTAAACCCAAAACTTAAATTCTTAACTCCTAAAACTTAATCTAATTGTAACACACCGAATTTTACCCTAAATTGATTAAAATGTCTAATTCAGAACCATAAAATTTGGGAAATTTTAATTGGAAATTTTAGTAATTTTAGTGACCAAATTGCAAAGGTTGCAAAACTTAAGTGTTGTTTCATAAACCCTAAAAAGTTCGATGGCACACTTTGTGATTTACCCTTTTGTTAGGGTATTTATACTCATTTTGACACCCATTTCAGATTTTTGGATTTTGTTGCACCGCACTCCCTTCCCCCTCTCTCTCGTTCTGTTCGACAGCCTCCCTTAAACAAACTCCCCTCATCCGCGTTCACCGTCCGGCCAAGGACCAAGCACCGTCCGATCGTCGATCTGACGCCGCCATCCAACTCGTCGCACTGTCCCGATCCTAGCCAACCCTTCGTTTCTTTCGTTGCCGGCCAGATTACACGAAATCCGTTCGAGCTCCTCGACTTTTGGTTTTTAGTATGGTTTTGGCCGAATTTGTGGTTTAGATTGTGTGAGTTTGTGTTTGGTTGCTTTAAATGGGGTATTACTTGTGGAATTGGTTGGAAACGTGACGTTTGGAGGTTATCGGCATGCGTTCTGGCGATGAAATCTGATTAGGGGAAACCCTAATTTTCAAATCGGTAGTAAAAAAAAGGGATTTTGGCTTGGATCGGACTGAACCGGTCTAGAAGGCCGAACCAGATTGAATCGAATTTACAGAACCGAACTGGTATGTCTTATAAAGAGCCGGCTGACGTTAGCGATGACATCAGCGTTGACCGTTGACTTTTTTAGAAAAGGTCCATTTCATGTTTTTCGACGTCCTGATTCCGTTTCCGCTATCCGTTTTCCTAAATTCGAACCCGAAAGATCGTTTTGACCACTTTTGTCCGATTATGCTTAGTATTTAAAGATTTGAATATCGAGAAATTAATTGGAATTATTATTATTTGCAGATGGCGTTGACTCGGATACTAAGATCCTTCCTCCTCCTCCACCTGGACGACATCCTGTTGCTCAGACATCGGGATCCGCTCGTGCTGACTCTGACCGACCTAGAGATAGAGCTGAGCGTGGGAGACGTCATAGTCGACGTTGAGTGTTAGCTATCTGAGGTGTGTTTTCTTCTGTGTTGTCTGTTTACAGTGCTCTGTATGTAAATGTGTTGATGAGCTGAAATGTATACATGATGTGGTCTGATAATGTATGATAATAATATTCCGTTGATCTGTGATATTTGATTTGTTCAGCATTCTGTTACATTATGCAATATTTATATATGTTATCAGATTCAGATTATTGTATATCGGATTATATTATTATGCATTTATGTTGATAAATAATGCATTCAGATTCAGAACTTGGATTTTATGTCATCTCATTTTGGTTGGGATTCTGTACGAGGAAGTTTAGTAGATTCATCCTTTGGGTTGATGTCTACTTCGGATCAGTGGTTTCGTCTTACGGGCTAGATTCCACTTCGGATGGTGACAAGGTTGAGAGTGGTTCTGGGGAACCTTACTCTTCAGATGGTGATGTAGTTGGGTGCATGCCATACCGTGTTACATATTCATTCATACATGTTTATGTGTTTGAATTGATTCTTGATGGAAAATTGCATTCTGATAATGTCTAGTTGACTCAGTTGATATGATGATTCTGTTAGTTCTGTTTGCACTGTAGAGACACACTGAGCGTTTTCGTTGACTCCCCCTTAGTTTATATTTCAGATACTCAGGTCTAGGCTACGGTACTTGGAGGGCCTCATTTTTTCCAGCTTTATTTATTTATTATTATCAGTATGATACTTGGACCTATTGATATTATATGTTTTATCAGATTGTATTTAATTTCATATTTCGGATGTTTTATTGGGTTATTACGTTTTATCATGCATTTACATTTTAGATATTTAATACTTTCAGAATGATTTTATAAATATGTATTATGTATTATGTATTATGTATTATTATTATTATTATTATTATTATTATTATTATTATTATTATTATTATTATTATTATTATTATTATTATTATTATTATTATTATTATTATTATTATTATTATTATCTATTTTGGAATTAAAATTTTGAATCAGGTTACTTACTTGATGGACAAGCTTTGAGCTTGACTTCCTATATTCGATCCAATTCTTCTGGGTCGGGTTTAGGGGGTTACACTAATATTAATTTTTTATTCTTGTGTGATTACATAAACTACGTTAATATAATACTAAATTAGACCTTTTTTGATAATATACATGTCTGTCTTACGGTCCATGTTCGGGGTGCGTGGCTACCCCTCCCAACAATGTCGTCTCCAAGGTTCTAACTGCCTAACTATCTAACAATCTACCGTTTTCAACACAATGGCCCATTGATTAACATTCATCATGCTTTCTTAGTTTTGGAAAAACATATTCTGCATCAAAATGGAAAGTTTGCTTCTGAAATGTTCAAACCAGCTAGTTGTCAAGGGTTTTGTCAACACATCAAAAACTTGACTCTCTGCATGGATGTGATTGACTTGGAGCTCCTGTATTGCAACCTTCTCTCTCACAAAATGCAAATCTAACTCAATGTGTTTTGTTTTTGCATGCAGGATAGGATTAGCAGCCATGGCCACGGCACTAGTGTTATCACATCAAATTTTCGATATTCTAGTTAATCCTACTCTAAGTTATACCAGAACTGCTTTGAGCCAAGTTACTTCAGCTGCTGTGTTAGCTAAACTTCGGTACTCAGCTTTGGTTGTCGATATAGCAACAACATGTTGCTTCTTAGAACTCCATGTGAGCAGGTGACCCCCATTGTATACACAATAACCTGACACAGAGCGTCTGTCATCCACATCTCCTCCCCAACCAGCATCTGAAAAAGCATCCATATGAACACCATCCTGAACTTGAGCTGGAAACCAGAGACCAAAATAAATTGTACCCCTCAAGTAGCATAGAATTCTTTTCACCGCCAACCAGTGTGCATCAGTTGGTTGTTGAAGGAATTGTGCAGCTTTGTTTACTACAAAAGAAATATCAAGACGCGTGTGTGTGACATACTGTAACGCACCTACAACACTTCGAAAAAGTTGCACATCAGCAAGAGGAGCTACATCATGTTTGCTAAGCTTGCTGGAAGTAGCCATGAGGGTGCTAGCAGAATTAGAATCTTGCAGATGAACCTTGTGGAGCAATTCTAGAATGAATTTCCTTTGACACAGAAATAAGCTCTTTTCTGACCTATGTACTTCGATACCCAGAAAAAACTTGAGAGTCTCCAAATCCTTTAATGAGAAATGATCATGTAGTTGAACAATAACCTGCTCAACAACTGACTGTGAGCTGCATGTGATAATTATATCATCAACTAGACAGCTAGATACGTCACACAAGTTTCAAATTTGAGAATAAAAAGAGATTTATATGCCTTTGAAGATTTGAAACCTAAACTGCAAAGGAATTCTTGCAGCTTAAGGAACCAATTCCTCTGGGCTTGTCTCAGCCCATATAATGCTTTCTTTAACTTGCATACAAGTCTTCTACCATCACTCGAGGGTTCTTCAAAACCATGAGCCAATTGCATGTAAACATCCTCCTGCAAATCTCCTTTCAAAAATGTATTATTTACATCAACCTGCCTAACTTCCCATTAATGCGTTACTGCCAACGAGAGTAGAACATTGATAGTTGAAAATCGGACCACAGGGCTAAATGTGTCCATAAAATCGAATCCAGACACCTGAGCAAAACCTTTTGCGACAAGCCTTGCCTTATACTTGTCTACAAAGCCATCAGCCTCGAGTTTAATTCTGAAAAGCCACTTGCAGGCAACCGGTTTCCTTCCATGAGCTAGTTCCACAATGTCCCATGTATTATTGCTTAGTAGGGCTTCATAATCAGCCATCACTGCCGCTCTCCACTTAGGATCTGCAAGAGCTTGCTGAACATTAATAGGAGTTTCATGATGCTGGATATTATAAACCTTAGGTTTAGTAATCCCATTTTTCCTCCTCGAGACCATAGGATGCGTGTTGATGGGAGTTACGGCTGGCAAGGGTGTTGACCTGAGAGGTGCATCAGTGGAACTAACAGGAACCTCAAAATATTCTTCTATGGGTACAATCAATAGAGAAGACAACATGCCATTTTACGTATTATCATGTTACCTCGAGACACTCACATCAACTGTAACCCCCTAAACCCGCCTATGCGTTACAACGGATCCTAGAAAGTTACATTAGGGTCACAAGAGCGACCCACAGTAAAAATATACATAAAAACATATTTCTTCAAAACACTTATTAAATTGTAAAATCAACTTCTGTTTAAAATATCATTTCGGGAAGTCATTTAAATACGTAACAGAAATTTCAGAAAATGCTTTACAAATACTATCATAAAACAATACATGTCATACATGCCCACTAACTATACGACACCGTACTCTAAGGCAACGCCGAGACAACTCCGAACATTGTTGTCAGCCATTATACCATGATATATTCTTTTAACATGCGATGGTAAAAACAGCGTGAGCTTGGAAAAGCTTAGTAATACATAACTACCAAAAGATACTATAAGCTCATACAAATATATGCCAGGCATAACATTCTCATGATGTTCCACGTAGTAACAGTCTTCATTTTCTGTTCTACTATTTCGAGGTAGCACCATACTCAAGAATAACGATATTTGTTCTTTATTAAAAAATCAGAGAGTTTAGTGTCTAGTGTGTTCCAACAGTGCAACGTTAATGCATGAAATGTAACAATGCAGTAAACCTTTTTATTTTAAATACATTTGTTTCAAGTAGCTGTAAAGTTTATTTTAATTCTTTATTTACCCTCACACCATACTCTAGTATATAGTTTTCCCAGTGCGGTATCATGTACAGACATTAACCCGAGCCCATTGGGTGTGTGTACCATCCTAACGATATACCTTAGAATACGGACGGCCCTTGCTGAAGCATAGGAACCGAAAACGGGCGGACCTGACTGAAGCCTAGGATCTGAAAACGGGCGAACCTAGCCGAAGCTTAGGATCCAAATATAGGCGGACTTACCAGCTGGATCAGGGCTGAGCCGACGGTAACTTCATATCATGTCCTAAGTACCCCAGTGAATTAGATCATCAATAGTTCATTAATCAATAACTGTATTTTTTAGTAACACATTATCCATATAGCATGTTGGTCATGTCGGGTGCATAGACATATACCAAAAATATAGTACGGTCATGCTTAATTTATAAAACATGTCATGTTCATGTGAGTTCAAGTATGTTAATCATGTGCACGTGATCGATATTATAACATGTAAATCAATATGCAAGAACAGTCATGTAGCACACATGGAACACACTAGGTGGAATAGTTTATTTCCTTGGAGATAATTGTCATTTACGAAAGAGAAAATATTAAACCTTTGACAATTGAACGAATTTTTGAAACGAGGTCCCTATAAAAACGGGGTCGTACCGACGGTTCAAACCAGATATTCAAGAGATGATACATCAAGATCTTTGAGAGTTTAGACATATCATGAGTACTTTAGTCATTTAAGCCTACAAGGGCATTATGACCATTTTACCATACATGGGCGTTTTGGTAATTTACACCAACAAGGCGTAAACAGTGGCTCAAAAATTCTATTTGCTCATCAGGTTTCCAACCAGGCATTCAGAGATTTCTACGCCAAGATCTTTCACGATATCAAATACATTCGGGGCTATTTTGATTACTTTGGCCAACGAGGGCATTTTGGTCTTTTAACTATCATGGGTGATTTTGTAATTTAACACAATAGTGATAAAATGACGATTTACAATATTTAATATTTCTAGAAGTTTATCGAGCCTCTAAAACCAATCGAACTAACATGTCCAAACCTTACAGTACTAACCAAACCATCTAATGTATGCACTTCACGAGTATAATTTCCAAATACTGTTTGTATCGTATATCTGAAAGGTTGCCTTCATATTTCACCACATGACTTGCCACGGAGTAGTCGAACTAAAACTCTGTGCAGAAAAACTTTCGTCCTTATATTACTATCATGAGTGATTGACGTACACGAGTCATGCTTCAACCCTTAAGGGCATTTCAGTCATTTTCAACTTTATTGGCATTTCTAGAATTTCATCAAAGGTAATTTACTTATTTCAGTCAATAAGGTATTTCAGTCATTCTGAAGCTCGTGGTATCCATCATTCCTGTCAATCGAACCATTTATAGTATTTCAATCATTTAAGTACTCGTGGGTGTTTCAGCCATTCAAGAAATTTTGGTACTCTCCAACCACTTCATTCATTTCAGACTCAAGGGTTTATCCATCCTTCCAGTTAATTCGCAAACTTGGGTGTGCCAAGATACTTCAGCCTCCTTGATCACTACGATCATTCCGATTAATTTAACCATAACAATATTTCCAATAATTTTAGTCATTACAATCAATTCAGTATTTTGAGCCACTTGATTAATTCAAGGGTATAGATAGTTTCTCGTAAATATATATTCGGAGATTCATTCCAGATCCAAGGAGGCCTAACACCTTATAATCTCGAAGGTTTAAATCTTGTTACCATAACTTTCCAAGTAGTTCGAGGATTTTAGATGAATCGGGTTGTTTTATCATATCCAGTGTAGATTTCTAGATCGCTTCCAATTTAAGGGTATTTTAGTCATTCTCATACATTAAGGGCATTTTCGTAAGTTCATATCAAAATATTTTTAGCATTTACTCATTTGACATTAATAATCGGGTTTGGAGATTAGATGTCTTATTATTTAATTTATTGAACTCTATATCCATACATTTGTTAACTTCCTCGTTCGAGCATTTCGATCTTATCTAGGTTATCATACTCAATCTCATATATGGTTTGACTAAATCAGATTAACAACACTCTTCATCATAATCATGCATGCATTAAACGGATACCAACATGTTCATAAAGCATACTAGAGGTAGTAGTGTATTACCTTTAATACTTGTTATATCGGTCGACCATGATACTCCGTTCGATCACCTTCGAACCCGAATGCGACATCCTCAACATCCCGAATACAAAGAACTTTAAATACCTTCAATCGCACAAATTCCAATTTCAGTCCTTATTCGCATTGCTCATAATTTATTATTAAAATACATAAACCGACTCGCGTTCAAGGTCCAATTCAGAGGATTTCAGGTTATAATTTCATGAAACGGGATTCAAAATCAGACTCAGGACGTCGTAAAACATAAAACAGGAGTTTTCAGAAAATGTTGACTTTTTGGTCAACGGTCAAAGTCAACGCTGACGTTAGCAGGTCAACGGTCAACAGGGTCAAAGTCAATGCTGACGTCAGCAGTCAACTGATAAGGGTCAACTGAGTTGACTCGGGCTGACTCGGACGAGTTGACTCGGCTCGGGTTTTGGGTCAGAGGCGGTTCGGGCTCAAGGTCGGGCAGACGAGTCGGGTTTTGGGCTGAAAATAACCCGACCCACTATTTAACCCTAGACTCACCGGCGACTTGCCGGAAATTTCACCAGCGACCCCTCAAAACACTGATTTTTGCCGAAAAAGACGAGAATCAACTGGATAACTCAACTATTCACATATACAAATCGGATTCAAGTCAGAAGCTTACCGAATCTTACAAAACGAGGGGGAACACCGTCGAACTTGATGCAACTCTGACAAGCTCCCTAACGGTGATGAACCGATGAACGGAGGGAAGGGTCGGGACCATCTCAATGCAAGGAAGACAATGGCAACCGTAGCTCCACAAACGGACGTCTATGGCGGCCGGAATCAACGACGATCAAACGGGTTACCAAAACCTAGGTTCGACGAACCTTTAACCTTCAATTCCCAACGACTGGAACGGCGGCTGAGCGAGTGGTTAGAGGGGTTTTAGTCGGGGCTCGACGGCGGACGTGGAGGTGACGACGGTGCACGACACTGGCGAGCGGTGGTGTAACCCCCTAGACCCGCCTATGCGTTTCACGGATCCTAGGAAGTCACATTAGGGTCACAAGAGCGACCCACAGAAAAATTTCAAATAAACATATGGTTAAACCTTTAAAACCATAAAATAAATATCTGATTTAAAATACAATTTTAGAAATCGTTCAAAATGATAAAACAATCATAATACCAGTTGCGAAAAATAGTTTCAGACTCATTTGTATAATACAACACGACACACATGCCCCCTAGTTACACAGATACCATACTCCCTGACAAGCCGAAGAAACTCCCATACCGACGTTGATAGGTGCAACTTGTCTGATCTTTTATCCTGAGATGGTAAAAACAACATGAGCTTGGGAAAGCTCAGTAATACAGAACTACCAAAAAATGCTATAAGCTCATGCAGATATATGGTAAACATAACAATTTCATGATGATCCAAGAAGTGACAGTTCTCTTTTCCCTTTTCGTAATTTCAGGGTAACGTTGTTCTACTATTTCGGGGTTTCAACATACTCAAGAATAATGATATTTGTTCTTTAATCAGACCTTGAGAATTAGACAGAAATTATATAGGCTGATAATATACGAGGTAGGAATCAGAGAGTTTGGCATCTAGTGTGTTCCAATAAGTACAGATCAACATACATAAGTACAGATCAACATGCATAAGTACAGATCAACATACATAAGTATAGATCAACATACATAAGTATAGATCAACATATATATAAGTACCTAGCATTATATCATATGAGCACATAACAGATTAAATGCAAATGTCCAATGTTCATACTGAAGTTTGCAAGAAATACCCTCCAACCTCACACCAATATGCAGTCCCCCAGAACTGCATCCATAAGGACTTACCCTAGGCCCGATGGGCGTAGGTGCCACCTAAGGGGGTGCCTTAGGTCCATAAGGACTTACCCTAGGCCCGATGGGCGTAGGTGCCACTCAAGGGGAGACCTTGAGTCCATAAGGACTTACCCTAGGCCCGATGGGCGTAGGTGCCACCTAAGGGGGTGCCTTAGGTCCATAAGGACTTACCCTAGGCCCGATGGGCGTAGGTGCCACTCAAGGGGAGACCTTGAGTCCATAAGGATTTACCAGCTTGATCAGGGCTGTACCGACAGAGACTTCATATCATAACCCAACAGTATACCCCAGACAGAATCAGTGTTCAGATTTCCCAGACATGGTTAACAGAATATATGTGACAGATATTTTACTCATAACATCATAAACGGAAGAATTCATGCTTTTGACTGATAAATGGGCATACTATTGCAGAGCAGACATTTCAGTATTCATCATGCAAACAGATTGTATCATCATATATCAAACTAACATATCATACTATCAAGTAGGCAGAGAATGTCATTATGCAGTTTGTTCAACAGAATATAGCACACACATGGAACACACTAGATGGGACAGATTATTTCTCAGAGATGCTTGGCATATACGGAATAAGACATATTGAACTTGTGACGATTTGAACGGATTTCTGACACGTGGCCCCTATTAGAAGGGGTTCATACTAACTGCTTAACCCAGATATTTAGGAAATGATACATCAAGACCTTTGAGAGTTTTGGCATATCCTGAATGATTCCGCCGTTTAAGCTTACAAGGGCATTATAGACATTTTATCATACACGGACATTTTGGTAATTTATACCAACAAGGCATAAACAGTGGCTCGGGAATTCTGTTAGCTCATCAAATTTCCAACCAGGAATTTAGAGATTTCTATGTCAATATCCTTCACGGTATCGGATACATTCAGGGCTATTTGATTACTTGGGCCAACGAGGGCATCTTGGTCATTTAACTATCAGGGGTGATTTTCGTAATTTAGCCCATTAATGATGAAATGACGATTCACAATATTTAATGTTTCCAGAAGTTTATCGAGCCTCCAAAACTATTCGAACTAACATACCTCAATCTTGCATTTTCTAACCAACCCTTCTAATGTATCTATCTGTATAGTATATCTGAACGGTTGCTTTCGTATTTCACCACCAAATCTACCGCGAAGTAGTCGAACTTATATTCTGTGCGGAAAACTTCCAACCTTATTATAATATTAGGAGTGATTATCATACATGAGTGTGCTTCCTAACACTTAGGGGCGCTTTAGCCTTTAATGTTTTATTAGAAATCTCAGAGTTTCATCAACTGCATAATTGCATATTTAGCTCAAGAGGGCTTTTAAGTCATTTTGGAAATTTGGGGTAAATCCACCATTTCTTTATGAATTACCATTCAGTACCTTCATCATTCACATGCTCAAACGAGACTAAGTCGTCATAACTCTCCGCCCCTTTACAGACGATTCATTCAATACAGACTTGAGGGTATAACGTCATTCAAATTAATCAGACATTATGGTGCTCGAGGGCATTACCGTCTTTTTGGTCATTACGATCATTCTCATTTAATTCACGCATCACTGTCATAAGGATCGACTTATAATTTCAACAATATTTCCAGAGAATTCTCATTCAAGTGTTATACAGAGTTTGAGAGATTATCCGAGTTTGTATCACATGTATTGCATAATGATGCCGAAGTCTTACCATTAAAACATACATCTAGTGTAAATTGCATAATCAGGTCGAATGCAGATTTTAGGTCATTTCTTTTATCAGAGGGGTAGTTTAGTCATACTTATGCTCTAAGGGCATTTTCGTAATTTCACATCCAACATCTCATACTTATTTTTCGTATCGAATTCAGCTTAAGCAGATTTCACAAAACACTTATCATAAGCATGTATGCTTTAACCAGGTATCAACATGTACATAAAGCATACTAGGGGTAGTAAAGTATTACCTTAGTTCCGAGTTATACCGGTTGACTCATGATACTACATTCGATCGCATTAGAATCCAGACTGGATGTCCCATGTCATTTCGAATACCGAGATACTTGCATACCTTCAAATACACAAATTAACATTTCAGTTCTTATCCATAGAGCTCTTAACAAAATTAAACACTTTCGGGTTCAAGGTCAGATTCGGAGGCCTTTGGGTCAGAATTTTGCAAAACGGGCTTCAAAATCGAACTCAGAACGTCGAAAAACATAAAATAGGGCTTTTCGGAAAATTTGACTTTTTGGTCAAAGTCAACGGTCAACGCTGATGTCATCAGGTCAACGCTGACGTCAGCAGGTCAACGGTCAACGGGTCAGAGTCAATGCTGATGTCAGCATGACGTCAGCAGTCAACTGAGTTGACTCGGGCTGACTCGGACGAGTTGACTCGGTTGACTCGGACGAGTTGACTCGGGTTGACGGGTCGGGTCGGACGGGTCGGGTCGGACGGGTCGGGTCGAACGGGTCAGACTCGGATCAAGACGGTTCAGGTCAGGGTCATAGACCGACCGGTTTAACCGGTCCAACCGGTTCACTCACCTCATTATTTTGGTTACCGGACGGCGACCGGAATCTCGCCGGAAACATCAAACTTTGCCTGATTCACTAGAAAATAAAGGGTCTCAGTTAATCAACTCGAATCTAACTTGTTATTCGCGAAACTTGCCGAAAAAAAATAGATCGAATCGCACCTTAAATGCTCGAGGTGGCCGGAGATGGCGCAACTCCGACGAAGGCCTTAACGGACTCGGATGGGCGATCGGTTCACTGGGTTTTGTTCATTATCATGTCGGGAGCCCGGATCTGGCGGCGGCATCACGAACGGACGGCGGACGAAGCCGGAAAACGGCGAAAGAGAAAGGCGACGATTGGGTTTTGCCGGACTTCAACCGGCTCTCCACGCCGAAAGGCGGTACTTCTCTGCGCGTGGAGGGCTGGGTCACGATCGGAGCAGGGCGACGGTCACGCCGGTGCTGGCGGTGCACGCCACGGCCCGGCGGTGGCGTAGATCGGAGCTACAACGGCAGATAACTATTGGTAACCGATGGCCTCTTTCGTTGCTGTTTGGCAACGGACGGCAGCGCTATCGCGCGCGTGGTAGACGGAAATGAGTCCGGGAAGAGGCGGCGATCACGCCAGTGTGGGCGGTGACGTCCACGATCGAGCGGTGGTCGGAGATCTTGGCGGTGACCGGATCTGGGTATTTTGGGGAGGGAGTTGAGAGAAAAACAATTATGGCATTTTATTCCAATATGTGAAACGTCTGAATCTGATATAATCAAATTCAAAAACTCCTTAATTAACAAACAAATATTACCCTTGGTAATACTTGACAGAAAAGAGCACTTGGCTCAATTGGTTAGCATGTAGAGTGGTGAGGGTTGAGGTCTCGGGTTTGAGCCTCCACACCCTCACCCTTTTTGTTATTTTTTTTTTTGCATATATTTTAGGAGTGTTACAGGTGGCCGAGATCGGACATGGTGATAGTGGGGTTAGGTAAGAGGGCTCTTGGTATTCCAAAATTCCAGATCTAAGGCATTCTCTCGATATGTGGATGGTTTATTCAACTTAATTATTATTATCATTTTCGATACAACAGAAAAGAATAACTTAAAAATAAGTTGAGGTAGATTATAGCCAGATATTACCTTAGCCCAAACAGTTAAGGCTTGTACTCTCTAACCTTAGGTCGGGGGTTCAAACCCTCATACAAGCACCATTCTCTTCTCTTTTTTTGTATTATTTTATTTATAAAAGCAGGGTGTTACATCAACAATCCCATCATCAGATCACATATTATGTGGGTCTATAGACTGAGCACGTGACCCAACAGGCTCCTTTACAGAAGATGCGAGCATATGCTCTCGAAAATTACACGCACCACCTTCCTCAAAGCTCGAACAAGTGGACCCTTCACCACTACCTTGTAGTGCAACACTTGGACCATCAGATTTTTCATGGGATGCATTAGCTGCATGACCAGCTCTCTCTATACGTGTTGCACTGTTGGAAACATCACTGAGCCTTGATTCCATCGCGGAGACTACTGGAACTACATGAGACCGAGACCTAGAACTAGGTGCATCTTCAAAAACTCCTGCATTCACAAAGGGAAAGACATTTTCATCAAACACAACGTTCATGGAAATAAAGATCTTCCCATCCTGAGCAAGGCGTCGATATCCATGATGCAAGAAAGAGTATCCGAGAAAGGTGCATGGCTTTGATCGAAAATCCATCTTGTTTCTGTTAAAGGGCCTGGTGTGCGGGTAGCATAAACAACCAAAAGTCTTTAAGAAATTGTAGTCAGGGATGGTGCCATAGAGTTTCTGAAAAGGAGACAGATTATCTAACACTCATGTAGGCATCCTGTTAATAAGATACACAGAGCTTAATGCAGCATGAGACCAAAACTTTAGAGGTAACCCAGCTTGTGCCAATAGAGTGA
Source organism: Hibiscus tridactylites (assembly GCA_958450335.1). Lineage (NCBI taxonomy): Eukaryota > Viridiplantae > Streptophyta > Magnoliopsida > Malvales > Malvaceae > Hibiscus > Hibiscus tridactylites. The sequence continues at coordinate 7,505,300 of OY288272.1, read as the reverse complement.
ACGTGGTTTCAACAACATGCATGTGCTTTCTTTCAACAACCCCGTTCTGTTGAGAGGTGTGAGGGCATGACTTTCTTAGCTTAATTCCCATCTTTAAGGCAACAGATTCAAGAAATTTAAACTCCCCTCCTCCATCAGTTTGTAATGCAAGAATCTTGGAGTCAAATTATGTGGTAACCAAACCAACAAATAATTTCAAAGGCAATCGATACTTCATTTTTAATCTTTAGCAAATACATCCAGGTGTTTCGAGAGTACAAATCAACAAAAAGAACAAAGTATCTAAACCTATTAGAGCTTATAGGTGCAGGACCCCAGACATCTATTTCTACAAGCTCAAACGGTCTGCTATACACAGTATTAGAAGGAGAAAAAGGTAAAACATGGCTTTTGCCCATATGACATGCCATACAAATTGTTGTGCTATCCATTGGTACTGTTTTGTTTGCAACCTTCTTGACAACATTAGCAGAAAGATGCCCTAGACGCCTGTGCCAAAGTCATTATTCAGAGTCATTCTTTACACGAGCATGAAAGCATGAAGCTGGCTCTTGATTGTTGATACAACCAAAACTATATAACCCACCATCCAAATGACCTCGAAGCAACTCTGCATTAGTTCTTGAATCCTTGATACAACAAAAATTTTCATGAAACTCAAAGAACACCTTGTTATTCTTGGCAAACTTAGCAATAAACATCAAATTTTTTGTAATTTGTGGCACATACAAGACTTGATCGAGACACAACTTTCTATCATTAGTACCAAGATAAGACTGACCAATATGTTGTATATACAATGCACTGCCATCCCCCAAATGAACTTTTCCATTCCCACAATACATATTACCGGAATACAATAAATCAGACTTACCAGTTACATAATGGATTGCACCAGAGTCTGGAAACCATTTAGAGAAGGAAGTCGGTCTTGTAACCGTCAAAGAATGAACCTAAGCCTATTTTTCCGTATCACCATTAGTATCTTCCCCACCACAAACAACATGGGGACTGTAGGATGCTTTATTTGCACTGGAACAACAGGTACATGTATTGGCTTGAGGTTTTGCAACAACCTTATCATCCCTAGATAGAGAGAAAACACCTTTGGAATTCTTGTCAAATCTGTGCCAACACCTGTCAACTAAGTGGCCAATCTTGTCACAAAGTTGACATTGCGGTCGCACCTTGCCTTTGTATTGACTCCCAGAGCTGGAGTGATTTTTGCGTTCTTCATCATCGTTTCCAGCAGAGGTATGCTGTGAAGTATATTGTTTGGCTGCATATTTGGTGAAGTTGATCCCAACAAGAAACCTTGATGCATCTTCAAGTCTTGTTTCACCATCAACAAGAATTGATACATCTTTTTCGATTGTGTATGCCATTTTACTTGCTGTCATAGCTGCAACAATTGGCTCATATTCTATAGGCATACCATTCAAGATAGTATATTGTTGGCCCATTGATTAACACTCACGTTCTCTCCTTGTGAGTGCAATGTGCCTTACCATTGCACTCAACCCTTGTTGGTGTAAATTGGACCTTTTATACTAACTTTATTAACTAGTTTTGAAATAAAAGTTGATTCACCATTCTTATGTGACCTAATCATGATATCTCAAAGTTGATTATGTTTGAAAATAAGGCATATATGCATGTTTAGGCAACTTTTACATTAAAATTACGTAATAAAAATAGTATTAAGTGATTTAATTTGTCAATAAATTATTTGATATAATTTGATCTAACTTAAAATTTGTGATCTACGTAAAAAAACGATATTAATCTTTTAATATAATGTCTAAGCTATTCATAATCCTCAAATTCACGATCCTTAAATTGTTGTAAAATAACGATGTCAATCTACTTCAGACTCGTTCGACAAATTAATGTCAAGTCTAGTGATGTCAAATGTCAATTAATTGAATCTTTTAACTTTTAACATGATAATTAACATTGTCAAGGCCGACGTACCAAGTTTTGAATACAAATCTAATAAAATTGATTCTATTTGGTCTTGAAAACTTTATAATGAAATAAACTAAAATTTGATTATAAAAATTACAAATAATTTCTTAACAAAGAAATTTTATGATAGGACTCTGGTTGAACTTGAGTACAAGGACGGACGCAAGACTTTAAATTAGGAGGACAAACCTATAAATTTTTAGGGGCGAACTTATAATTTTTTTTTTGAAAGGAATATATTATTACGATAAAGGATAATCATTGGCCAGTACTTCATTAAAAATTTCCTAAACCTAAATGGAGAAAAAAGAATGCATCGAGCCAATGGAATAAACTAATATGATAACATCCAAACTACATCTAATCAAACAAAGAGGAGGTGAACTCCTAACCTAGAAATGAAACATAGAAACCAGTGACACCAATTGCACTTGAAACCTGCACATCGAAAGCAATAAACCCCATCATATTGTTGTCTTAGCAAAGAAATTGAAGCATACAAAAAGATGCTCGCTCCTAGTTATGTGAAAGCCATAGGTAAAGAGAAGCTCTGTCAATGCCTTATTTGGCCACTTTATCAGCCGTTGAATTAGCGTTCTTAAAAACAGCTCTAATTGACCAAGAGAAACTCGTGCACAACCCTAAACAGTCCAAAATTATCAGTTTGAAGACAGTGTGTCAAATTTGGCTTGGTAAACAAATCCATGATCACGGTGCAGTCCGTCTCTAGAGTAACGGTGAAAGACTTCGAGCATATCGAATTGTTAAATAAGAAGCAAACCTCTTTTAGTGCAAGCAATTCGGCCGATGTAGCGTCTATGACCCCCACTGATTTAGAGAAAACAATCAAGGATACATTTTCTGAATTTCTCAATAAGCCTCCAATTCCTGCTTTGCCGAAACCCTCTTCAACAGCTCCATCGGTGTTGAACTTCAATGTGCCTAAAGGAGGTCTTTCCCACTCACTGGTGAAAATAAAATTCTGATTTGTAGTCTTAGATTTCACCAAATATGGGCACATAACAATATCGTTCACGTAGTTGATAAAGGAAGGCCATTTGGCCTTGCACCACCAGCCTAGTCGTAAGAGACAGCTCAAAAAGTTGGTCCTCGACTATTTTAATGCCTCTAAAAACTACCTCGTTCCTGTAAAGCCAGATTGACCACACAAAGCACAAAAAACACTTTTCATAAAAAGACTTTTAACTTTTGGAGGTGCAATATTTGACCATACAAGCTTCCAAGCTTCATTTGTTGCCCCGTTAACATTGTACAAAACATCACAATAAGATATGGATGAGTAAAGACCATTAGAATTACCCATCCACCGTAGGCTGTCACGATTGAAGCTGCCAGGTACAACAGATTGAATTGCTGCTACAAACCCATCCTAGCATCCATTCTCCCAGTCGAAAAGTTTTCTACGTAAATTAATTTTTCATTTTCAAACACCATTTTCAATAGACCAAAGTCTGCAATAACGCCAACTTTCAGGAAAGCTAATGCATAAATTTTAGGAAAAACTTCCTTGAGAGGGATTGAGCCCACCCAAACATCCTACTAAAACCTTATACTTTTGCCATCGCCTACAATCAACCTAATGTTTTGAGAGAAATAGTTGCCTGGAATAGATAGTGGCTTGATAATATTTTTCCAGATCTATGATTTGTTTGCGGACTTCAAATTTGATGGCAGTAAATTTGTAGAATTTTCTTCGTACTTAGCTGAAATAATCCTTCTCCAAAGGTTGTTTGCTTTTGTGCCAAATCTCCATAACCACTTGTTAAGGAGAGTTCTATTTTGACTCTGAAATCTATCAACTTCGAACTTAGGGGCAAAAATAGATTTAAAATATATAAAAAAAATTAAAATTTTTCTAATTTGTATAGGAATTTTAAAATTTTAGGGGGGCGACCGACTCCCGCCACCCCTCCCCTAGATCCATCCCTACTTGAGTAGGAAAATACAGAAAGCAACTTAGCCTGTGGATTGGTCTAAATTTATAATTTCATTGTTTCATGAATTAGTTGATTAATCAATTTGATTATTTATTGCAGCCTCTCTTTAATGAATCTTGAGTTCAACTGAATTTATTTTAACAGTTTAAAGATGATTATAATATTATATATGTTCTCATAAATTCTTAAATTTTTGACAATACACGCACTATGCAGACAAAACGAATTGAACATGAATCTCCTAAGATAACATTATTATTTTTTCCACTTGCACCACTCGTTGGATTCGGTTTAGCTGAAAATTGAAAAGCTACATTGCTCAGCATATACTTGTTACCAAGCAAGTGGGAAATAATTGTCCAATAATTCGGCATGAAAGTGAAAATTTGAGATGACAAAGCAACAACATGATGGGGAATTGTCTTTTTGTATTGTCCCATCTTTGTTTCATGGTTGCACTAACACATTACATGTCAATTTCTGTGTGTTTTTGTTTTGGTTAAATATTGCATGTCAATTTCCTTTGATTGAGATTGAAGGTGTGAAACTTATTCTATCGCTATAAACAATGAAGTAAAATGACACGCAAGTAAATAAAATTCGAGAGGTTAAAAACTTTATAATATGACATCACAATGTAATTTTTAGAAGAAAAAAATTATAAAACATTTTTATTAAGGAATTACGCTATCTAATATTCGAGATGAGTATCACTTATAATATTTGTGTGACAAATATATACTAAAAAATTAAGCTTTTTGATATATGTAAGGAGGAACAGTCTCTGTACCTATGTTCAAATAATGCATCAAAAAGCAAGTTTTGGATACTATAATTAAAGAATTACAAGAAAAAGTTGTTCAAATCATGTGCTCCAAGTTGATGAAGCTATATTTAACTGTTTAATGCAACAAGGGATGAAACCAGGGACGAAGATATATTAGTGTTGGGAGACTGTAGTCCCTCCCGATTTTTTTGGTACAATAGTATTTTAAGTCCTTTTCAGTTTAAATATTAGTTAAATAAGACGTATGTTCCTCCTAAATTTTAAATTTAAAGGCTTAATAGACTCTTTGTCTTTTCTAATGTTTGATCCTAGCTCCGTCCCTAGATGTTAAACCAAATTCATGGAGCTTTAGTTACCTAAACCTTAAACATCAAATGTATATAGCCAGCATCTCTCTTTAAGTAAAGAGATTATGGGGTTTTGGCTACACAAATATGAGCAGCAGTGAGCAATTGTTTTAGCAGTAGGGTCATTTCACAGATATGCAAAAATGGGCTCACCTACACATGCAACCCAAGTGTATGGCTGTAGGGCAAGAGCCAAGAGGTGGAATAATTGATGTGCCCTGCCAACTTAAAGGCAAAAGATAGAGCAGCAAGGGGCCTCCATGGCTTGCAATAAAGGACACAGTCCTTCCTACCATTGAGTCCCACTACAGATTGTGTGCAAAACTAAAGGTAATCGTCCGCATCATTGGGAGCCAGAAAAGAAAACACAGACATCAATAGTCCTTCCTTTCAACTTCAATACATCTTGCTTTTTTCTTGACACGAAAGAAATGATTGCAGATATTCTGGTCCAAACTATAGACTTACTGGATGTTACATCTTAAGGAATTAGGCTGAAACCCGTATTCATATTTCATACAACTAGCTTTGTTCACAAGGTTTGCACTCAAATATAGAAAACGCTCATCTGTTGATATACCGAAGAAATAGCTCGGTTTTTCAAGAAAAATACACATCGAATGACAAATGAATCAAATACATTTTCACTAGTATAATAGGATTATTTGTGATCTTGTTGTATGCTTTTTTCTGACAATAAATGCAAAGGTAAAAGCTACTGGTACTACCAACCCCTAATTCAAAATAACAATGGTGAAATTTTCACATGCTTGGGTTGGGCCAACAATTGGAGAATTGAGAAAGCATGGAGTAAAAATGTAGAGAAGTAACAGTAATAGTGACTAAAACCCTTCAGACAAAACAAGAATCTAATAACCAAACCCTGTTCGCCATACAACATCCTTATCTTAACCAGTTACTGCAATTTTCAAAGTTTCCTGACATCATGTGATCATGTGCGGCACTTGGTAATTAAGGCAGTTAAAATCACAGACGTTAACAGACAGCTTCATGTCTCGCTCAATTGGTTATAAGTACCTTTTTACTCCATCTTTTTTAACTCATCATCTTTCCCTTTCACCGTCTCCCAGTCGTGCAGTGAATGAACAATAAAGAGAAGGCATCCGGGATTTGTCAATACTGAAAAAACCAACAAGTGAAGAACAAAGAGGAAGAAGCAAAGGAAGAAACATGGATGTAAGAAGTAGAAGAACCAGAGAAAGCAGCCCAGAGAGGGCCAAAGTGATTTGCATGCAGCCAAAGGTGCTGAAACCCATCAGAAAAGTTCAAGTTGTTTACTATCTCACCAGAAATGGGCAGCTCGAGCACCCTCATTACATGGAGGTCACCCATTTGCTTAATCAACCACTTTGTTTGAGAGGTAAAAAACTAAAATTTCAAACTAAAAACATCTCATTATGTCTGTAAATAGCATCATTTGTTTTGTTGTTTTGTAGATGTAATGGAAAGACTCGTTGCTCTTAGAGGCAAAGCAATGCCCTCTCTTTACTCTTGGTCTTGCAGAAGGTAGGCACATTGTTAACTTTTTTTAAACCCATTTTTTTGTTTAGTTTTTAAACTAATTTTAGTATTTGGTTGTTAGGAGTTACAAGAATGGTTATGTATGGAATGACTTAGCAGACAATGACATTATTCCTCCATCAGATGGTGCTGAATATGTACTCAAAGGCTCGGAATTGATTCAAGGTTGCTCTGTTTAGTGCTCACCCACATTTCCCAACCTTAAATTACCCTGAAAGTACTGTTTTGATCCGATTTTTTTTACAGGAATTAAGGATGATTTGCTTGTTGCCGAAAGAATAGAGCAACTGCAAATCAGTAACAGGGTTCACAATCAGACCAAACACAAGTCCCCAACTTCCACCTTGACTCGACACAGGGCTCCGGCATACGGAGAGCAGGATTTCGATGAAGATGAAGAGAAAGAGGATGAGTACGAGTTAGATGAGGAGAAAACATGCTACACAAGCTCAACAACTCCTCACTCTCGCTGCTCGAGAGGGGTTTCGACTGATGAGATTGAAGACCAACAGAAAACAGTCTCCGACTCAGCTCAACAGCATTCTTCCCTTCTATCAACATCCTCCATCGACAAACGAAACCGAAGCAAAAACAATACTTCCATTCGGTTTGAAGACAGTGAACCATTCGGCAGCGAGTCAGCAGCGAGTCGAAGCTCGGTTCTGCTTCAACTTATTGCCTGCGGGAACTTGGCTGTTAATAAAGCAAAGAACGTGGGTATTATGAAGCAAAAAAATGTGGTGGTTAAGAAGGAAGAAAATGTAGACAGTAAGTGTGCAGTGAATAAGGTGGTTGAAGATGATGAGATGATAAACTGCATGCCTGAGAATCCAAGGTTGGGTAAATTACAGGCTAATGAGAAGGAGTATTTCAGTGGCAGCATTGTGGAGTCCATGATCAACTCTGAGAAACGAGAATCGGTGCTCAAAAAATCCAATTCTTACAATGAAGAAAGGTGATATTCATTTGATTTAATGTTAGTATGGTGATATTGGCAGTGGAGTTAATGAAGTTGATATTGATTGAACAGGAGGAGCAAGGCGGTGGGTGAAACAGTGGAAGAGGAGGAAAAAGACAAGTCGGTGGCAGGGAAATGTATTCCTAGGAAGAAATCAGCAAAGCAAAACCAGAAAAAGACAGACACACACACTCTCACTTCATAGGGAAGCCGATGGTTCCCATGGTTAAATCAACTGTTGTGCTTCGGAAATTTCTCAAAAGTAAAATGGTAAAAATCTTGGGGAATGTTAAATGTAATGCTGAAACTGAAAAGGTGCTTTCATATTTACCTAATTATTATTTTTAATAAAAGTCGGTTCAAGCAATCAAAAACGTTCGAGATTCATCAAACTTTTTTTTTTTTGAAATAGCCAAAAGCCCATCACTTTTTTGTATAAAGTTCAGAACACAAGAAATGGAACAAAAAGGATATGGTCATCTCAATTTAGAGATTATGGAAAACCAAAAGCTTTAACTAATTCGATAAGTCCCATATAGATGAATTTAACAAGAAAACCAGTTATACCGAGAACTTAAAAATGGAAGGTTTGATCAAAGAAAAGTATAAAATTTCATATTTGCAGCAAACAAGACTAAAAAACACAAAATGGGAAATGCTCGCAAAGAAGAAAAAGAAAGAAAACGGCTTTTACCTTTTAGAGAAGCAAGAGATAGGTTAAGGACGGGAGATGAATAATCAACAACATATGAAATAACTTATTTATATAATACTAACATGAAAACAGTTAAAAATAAAATTTGTTTCAGAAATGAAGCTGAGAATTTACCTTAAATTTCTTTCTTTATGTTAGAAAATGGCCAAATACGAACATAAGAGGGGATGAACATAGGAAGGAGATGAGAAAGAAAAAGGAAGAAAGACATGTTTGTGCAGAAGGAAAATGGAAGAAAATAGGAGGAGAGGGAAAATATGGTGGGAAAGGTTTATTTTTTAATTTAAAGTGTCATATCAATTTTTTAACGGTAATTAACAGTAATGATCATAATGAAAACGAATTAAAAGTTCAGTGATTGTAGTGAAAGTTTTAAAAGTTCGGTACTCATATTAAAAGTATTCTAAAAATTCAAAGACTACCAATGTAGTTTACCCTAAAAATAACTTATTTGTTTGAAATTGAGAACATCGCATCAATAAAATAAATTATTTGTTAGAAAAAATTGCAAACGCAATACCAAAATTTGTAGGAACAAACTGAAAAACATTCATTATTTTTGTAAGAAAATGAGAAGGCATATTAAACAAAAAAATCTCAAGTTTGTGAAATAAATACTAAATATGCAAAATAGAGATTGACGAAAGTCGAATCATCTATCAACATCAATCTAATTGATATGAACAAAGAGATGAACACGTAAGAAAAAGTTGGTCAAGTACGATCGGACGTTAGATCTCTTAAACAATATTAAAATTCTGAATTTTTGCATTATAAATGAAACAAAAGCTTTTTTTATTGAACTAGGCATTTATACTTGACATTTTAGTTCGAATTTGTACTAGAACTTGCTCTTTGGTTCAAATAGGTACATTAAATTAGTTTATTGATTCAAATTGGTTAAAATTTGAATTAGTGCCTCACTTTAAAAAGTGGAGTAGACTTTAAAGGGATAAAATTCGTCTGTCTCTTTTCGGTGCCCCTACATATGCCCCAACACTAAAAAACACTACAAAATTAAAATCTAAGCCCTAACCCTAAATTCTAAATTTTAAACCCTACACCCTATACCCTAAAAAATACACCCTACCCTAAATTCCCTAAACCCTAACCACAACCCCTAACCTAAAACCCTAAAATTAATTTTGAGCGTGGGGGCATATGTAGGGGCACCGAAAAGGGGCAGAGGAATTTCATCCGAGTTTAAAGTTAAAGTTTATAGTTAGGTGAAAAACGGAAGAGAAAAAATCTAATTCAAGAAAGGTCTCGAAGATGGGCGACGGCGAAAGAGCAAGCATTCGGCACAAGCTAGGGTTTTCAATCTTTGTGGGGATTCACCAGACGATTTCCCGAGAGGCTTTTAAGGGATATAAGATGATCGTGGATGTCTATGTGGCGTACAAGAACAAAAAGAAGAGCTTAAAACCAACTACCTTTGCATTCATCAGGTTCAGAAGCATAGACGGCGGTGGTAAAAGAAAATAGGAGAATGATGGACGGTTACAAAATCAGGGTCCACTCCTTCCTGCGTTCCAAAAATTGGAAAGACAAGGTTTTGGTGGAAGGGAGGATGCGGACAGAAGAAACAGTAACAATCTTGTCCCCAAGCAGGTGTTGAAGATTAGTGATTTCAGATCATATAAGGACATTCTTGTGGGAAAGGTTTTGCAGGAGCACAGCCAACTGCACCAGACATCACAACCTATAATAGACGAACCAAGTGAGCCAATTCTAAGGAGGAACTATGAACAAGAGGCAGAAGGTAAGGTCGATGCTGAAGATGACAGTTGCGTAAAAGTAGTGTTTGAATATCCATGTCCATTACCCGGGTATGACCATAGTTGGCACATTTCGATCAAGAAGGAACAAACAAGCTGGTATAATTGCAGCCTAGTAGGTAAGATAAAAAACTATGCACAACTCTGACATAGTGCAAGTTGCGCTAACAGCCGATGGGTTCAATGCCGTTGTTTGTCCCTGATAGTGTATGGGCCTCACTAAGTGGTAATGATTGCGGGTTTGGTGGACCAAGTCACGCTCGAGCGGAAATAACCTACACGAGGTCCCAATAATATCAGATGCTGACTTTTCGGCGGGAGAGAGATTGTGTAATGGCCCAGGGACTATTGGTGATTATGATAGCGGGCCATCTATTTCAAATGGGTCATGTCTTCAAAGTGTGGAGTTTGGGCTCTTAGAAGTTGATTCAGGGCATATTAGAAATATGGGCATTAAGCCTCAGAGTGGATCAATGGGCTTTAAATCGGGGCTGGATAAATTTAAATGGTGGGCTAATCAATCCAAAGGGAATTTAAAGCCGAAAAACGAGGAAAGGTAAAAAGGAAGGGACCAATGACTCAGGCAATCTACTGAATATGTTGTCAAGAATACAATTCTCTTTACAAAACGTAGTCGTATCACCTTCGAAGGGATGCTCAACAGAAAACGAAGAAGCTAGGGCCACGGTTTCGATGGGGTGAATTTGGGTGTCGAATTTGACGCACCCATCAGTGTGGTGGTGGCTCGACTAGCAGAAGCAAAAAACGAAGATAACTGTTGAGTGTGAGGTATGTTGTCGTGACCTTTTTGTGTGTTTTCATTTTTCCATGAATTGTTTATTCTTAACTTGGAATGTAAGGGGCATGGTTAAATTTGAGAAAGTCTGAGCCGTTTCGAGTGTCTTAAGATCAAGCAAAGCCAGAGTGATTTTTATCCAAGAATCCAAGCTAACGGTGATAAAATCGTGGGTCGTAAATCGGTTGAAAGGGACATGCAATAACACCTTTGAACTCTCCCCTTCATCGGGTGCTTTTGGGATTGATTTCTTATGGGACTGTGGTTTCTTCAAGGTCAAACGAAAAATTATCAAGAGTAAAATGGTGGTCCTAATTGGGCAGTTTGCAAGCATCAATGAGTGTTGCGGGTTATTTAACATATATGCACCTAATGATCTTATTGAAAGAAAATCCCTTTTTGAACAAGTGTCGACTCTCATTGGGGATTTGAAGATGCCAATTATTCTGGGGTGATTTTAACTCGGTCAATGTTACAGAGAAAAGAATTGGGATAGATCACAATCCTTATTCAATGGCTAGCTTCTCTAATTTTATCCAGAAAAATAAGCTCGGGTGATAAATTTACATGGTTTTGTGGGGGAAATAGGGTGGCTGCTAGCCAACTTTACAGATTCATTCTCTCCCCTGAGTTTTTATTCTGGTTTTCTAATTTGATTCAAACGTCTCTACCTAGAAATCTTTCAGATCATAAGCCAATCCTTTTGAAGGAGAAGTCAAAACCTGAAGGAGCTAGGCCCTTCAAACTATTTTCGCACTGGTTGGAAGTACCGGAACTTGCAGATTTGGTAAAGAAGACTTTGGAATCTACAGCTAGTAAGGGGACAAGATTTTCTTTACAAGCTGCCAAACGCGCAATTAAAGAATTGGTCTCGAAATTTCGGGCTAAGGAAGTTGTAGAACTAATGTTTTGATATAATAATTGAAAAATGTTTTGGACTGATTTAAAAAGTATTTAAAACAATTTTTAAAGTCCAAATAACTTGAAATTATGTTTAGGGACATTTTCAAAGGATTTTACATGTTTTCAAAGGCCGAACTACACAAAACCGTCAAGGCGTTTCAAAACACCTTAGGGCGTTTCGATACAGGGGATTCCAGTAGCAAAAACGTTTCGATACGAGTATTGAAACGGGCTTTCCCTGGGTGAGATTTTTTAGTAGCGTTTCAAAACGGGCTATACCGTTTTGATACGCCTACGTGGCTTCGACCACAACGGTCATAAACCCCAACGGCTATTTCCCAACTAACATTTAAATGCAGGTCGTTTCGATACAGGACTAGGCGTTTCGATACGTGTTCCAAAACGGCCAAGGGCGTTCCGATACGGGTGCCTCATCAGACTGCAACGGCTCTTTCTACTTAAAGGGTGTTTCGAAACGAGCACGACTGTTTCGAAACGGTAAGCTGCAGAAGTGCATTTATGGTGGGAATTAAAGTCCTCAACGGCTCCAAATCAACCCCAACGGCTAGCAACGACTATAAACTCATCAAGGAGTATAAAAGGGACCTCCAAGCATCAAGATTAGGTTAATGCTCATATTGTCAATCAAAAAATGATCAAATATTGTCTTAGTGCCTAAACTGTCAATTCTTGTTAGACAAACACTAGTGAGCCAAAATTGTCAAATTTGCTCAAGTGTTTTAGGTTTTGGGTGAGTGATTCAATTGTGCAAACAAACACCTATTAGAGGGATTTGTGTTTGCTTTTATTTTCTCTTTGTAAAAGAGGGTTTGATCAAGGCTTTGGGTAGAAAGCTTGATCGGTGTAAAGGGTTTCCTCCTAAGCCTAGAAAAGGGGACGAATCAATAGTTGATTGATTGGAAATCCTTAGTGGGGAGCTAAGGTAGTGGATGTAGACCTTGGTTAGAAGGTTGAACCACTATAAATCATTGTGTCAATTATCATTTTAGCTTCCACAACCCTTCCACCCAAATATTCACCTCTCCACCACTTGGTGAGTCATATCGGTTGAACGAATCGAGCACCTCTCAACTCAACAATTGGTATCAGAGCTTGGCTCAATCGAAGAGGATTCACATCCTATTGAGAAGATCCGGCAAGCTCGATCATCATTTCACACAACCGGCTCAATGGCGCAATCCATCGACAAACCGCCCTTCTTTGACGGAACCCATTATGCCCATTGGAAGACAAAGATGAAATTATTCATCAAATCTAGAGATTACAAGCTATGTGACATAGTTGAAGACGGTCCGTTCGTCTTGACACATGTCGTATAGTGTCAAAAATAAAACCTTAAACTCAAAATGAATAAGATTTAAATTAATATAGCGAGAGTAAGGGTCGATCCGCGGGGAATAGGAACTCTAACACCTTTCTTCTGATTTAGACCAATAACCTGTAGAAAATAAAGGGGGATTTTAGAATAGTGATTTGAATGAGAAAAATAGTAAAAACGTAAAAATAAATGTTGAGAATGAATTATAGATAAAAATAGCCTCAAGCCACGCTTTGCCACGACATCTTCGATCACTGAAGTTGATTTTTCTTCAACTTTCCTGCAGGTTACAGTCTACAAGGCCCAACCCTTGTAACTTACTTCTCGTTGGTAAATTCGACTCCCAGGGCAATCCTTGAAGTCAAACTTTGTTGAATTAGCCACGGCAATCGATGCTAACCCAAATCTAAGTTAGTGCTGGAGAAGCCCGTGCTCGGATATTCGTCTCGATGAGAATTGTTTCTGATTTTGATTCCCCTTAGTGGACCGCCACTAAGTTTGTTCTTAGGGAGTTGAATTGGCTACAAGCTTTTCCTCGTCCCCAACGATGGATCTAAACCACTTCAAGCCGATGCGCGCTCTCGGAATGAAACAATTGCGATGCCTAAAGATTAGGCCGATTGCCTAATCAATTTTACAGAGAATCTAAAAAGGAGTTGTTGAAGGATTGAATAATTTTCCTAATCTCACGAGGTTTGTCGGGTTTGGCGTTGCTTTTGGCTAAAGGGAATTTAGTTAAGCATGGTTTGTGAAAAAACCATACTTAATAAAATAAATAAAGAAAATGGAGAAAAAGAAATGGAGAAAAATATAGAGCTTTATTAACTCAAGGAAGAAGAGAACAATGGAAAATGATTGATGAATAATTCACCCCCAAAGTGGGGTATTTATAGTAGTTGAAAACCCTAAAAACCTAAGATGATAAATCCTAAATTTAAATAAAATTACATAAGATAAATATCCAAGTTTTGAAATTTAAGATAAAAATCGGATGATAAGCTATCTTGATAAGTGGACTGATAAGTTATCAGGGTTGCTGATGTCATCTTTTAGAAGGTGCTGACGTGGCGCCCAGTCAGCATTCATGCCCTGGTTCATGCCCATGAATCTGCCCACGACTTCAGTATTTTCTGCAGCACTTCAACTCATTTCCAGCATTACGTAACCTGCATGAGAACAACATAAAAACAGCCTAATTAAGTCCTTCAAACATATATATTCGATCAAAATAAGGACTAAAAACATAACCAAAATAAATACTTATCAAATTCCCCCTCACTTATCTGATGTTTGTCCTCAAGTATCTCAAAATTAAACAAACTTAAGTTCAAGTTTCTATCCGTAATTTCACGAAGTCTCAAAGGTTTCAATATGATTAAGTATCTAAATATGAAAGAAAACTAAGAAGAAAAAATAGATAAATGTCAAGATTAATAATTTAAAGCAAAAACGACAATTTAAACCCCTACTAACATCAATGATGCAAACCAAGTACCCTCACAAGAAATCGCTCATGTCACTCAAAGTGTTTAAGGGTAGAGAAAAAATCACTCGAGCCAAAGCTAATTAGAGCATAACCATAAGCTTGTGTCTAAATCTAATCTCCACTACTAACACGAATATGATGCAAAAATCAAGAGGTCTTAAAGAAGGGTTGTAATGGGGCTAAGGTAAGGGTAGGATAAAGGCTGAAAATAAAGGTTAAAATTTCAAGACAAAAAATTCATCCCAAAAAATTATATTTGAAACTGTTTTTTTTCATTCGAACTGAAACTGTTTTGCAGTGTATTTTTTCCGAACTGCACTGTTTTTTTTTCTGTGTTTTTTCCTGCAGATTCTAACAATTCCCTGCACTTTTTTTTCTGCACTGCATATTCGAACAGTTCTGCACAGCATATTCGAACAATTCTGCACAGTTTTTTTCTCTGCACAATATATTTTTTGCTGCTTTATTGCACTTACTCGAATCTGTTTTTTTAAGACGATTTTTGTCTTGAAAAAGGGGACAAAAGTAATGGAATTTAAGAAAAAAATGGATTAGGCTTAAAATGTGGTGATTTTCAAGAAAAAGGCCAAGGCTCAAAAATTGTTTCACTAGGGGAAATTTATTAAAGGGTAGGCCATTTATTTGGGAAGAGAAATGGTTAAAACCTAGTGCCTCTATCGTATTTAAGCATCATAATCAATCAACGTAATCTCAAAAAGAATTTAAAAACAAGTTCTAGAATGCAACTAATTTAGCTAGGCACACTCAAAGAAACAAAGAGCAAATATCATGCATACTCATTAGGCTCAAAAACTCACAAAAATGTCTTGTGTACTTAGGTAAGCATCATGTGAATTAATAGAGAAAGAAAATGTCATATAAAAGATTTTAATCAAAAATTAATCATGCCAAAAATCTACCATGCAACCTAGAATTTTCTAACAAGATAGATACAAAGCCATATGAAAACAGTGAGACAAGGCGAAATTAAGGATTAAACGAAGAACTTAAAATTAATAAAATCAAGAAATCAAGAGAACAACCAAAACGGATAAGCAAGATAAAAATTTGATAAGCATATCTCCCTCCCCTCACTTGATGCATTTTGTCCCAAAATGAACATAAAATAAAATAAAAGAGAGAGGGTGAAAATACTCCCCGATCGCAGAAGAGCATGTTTCGGTAATGGGCTCCGAGTCTGGTGTAGGGACAGAGGCGAGCTTGCTCCCGAGTTCGGACTATGGTGGTGGTAACGGTGGACGATCGAGTGATTTAGGTTGAAGATGAAGTGAGAATGGTGGCTGGTGATATTTGTGTAGTTTTTAAAAAAATAAAATAAAATAAAGAAGAATGGTTTGTTGGAAAGGGACGGCTGGTGATATTGAAAAAGAATAAAATAAGAAAAAACATGGTTTATTGGAAAGGGATTGTTGAAGAGTTGGACGTGGGTTTAAAAGCAAATGGGGTCCATGGGAAGATAAAATATGGGTTTAATTTTTGATTTAGTTTAAAATATGGGTGAAGTGATTGGGTGGGGAAAAGGGATAAAGGGATAATTCGAATTTTTATTTAAATTCTAAAAATTGGGCTCACCAAATCTTGTTGAAAAAGATAGCTTCTCATCCTTTTATTCGATCTAAATTATCTGCAAATAAAATAAATAATAGATCAGATAAGATAAAATAAAATCAAAATAAATTCAAAAATAAAATAATTAAAATGAGATAAGATTAAAAATAAATTCGAAAAGAGATAAGAATAAATTCGAAATAAATTCGATTTTTTTCTTTTCTTTTCTTTTTCCCTTTTTTATTTTTTTTTATTTTTTTTTATTTTTTTATTTTTATTTTAACTAAAGATAAAATTCAAATGACATCAAATTATAGCAAATTAAAATGGAATAAAAATAAAATAATAAAATAAAGAAAGTAAAAATAAAATAAAATAATAAAAATAAAAATAAAAATAATTAAAGTAAAAAGAAGAAAGAAATGGGTTGCCTCCCATTTAGCGCTTGTTTATCGTCATTAGCTCGACGACCTGGTTCAGACTACAGGCATTGCGACAAATACTTCTTCCAGTTCTTGCGCTTTATCCAACTAAGTATTTTCCTACGAGAAATTTTGCGATTATGGAGTTTTTTTACTGGAAAAATTTCTCTTTCACTCTTCAATTTATCTAGAGGTAATTTTAACTCCAAATTCAATTCCTGCAAAATGAAAGAAAACATTTTAGATTTTGATGGAGTTAGGCGTAAATCAGAATGAACAGAAGAAACATTTTTCAACTCCTTAATTCCTTTGTCGTGATCCTTCAAATCCCTGCACGAATCATCAATAGATTTAGATTCTATAAATTCTTCAATGGCGGGCTCAATAACATCTATAAAATTTATACTAGCAACATTATCAGGATGTCGCATCGCTTTGTAAACATCAAATTTTACCACCTCGCCATCGAACTCCATTGTAAGGATCCCGCTTCTCACATCGATTTTCGTATTTGCAGTACTTAAAAATGGACGACCAAGGAGGATTTCGGAAGAATTATTAGTCCGATCGTTTTCCATGTCTATGACATAAAAATCTGCCGGAAAGATTAAATCTTTTACCTTTACCAGGACATTCTCTAGTAATCCTTCTGGGTAAATTATGGATCTGTCCGCCAACTGTATGGTTACCTTCATATCCTTCAAAGGCTCAGCAGAAA
Source organism: Hibiscus tridactylites (assembly GCA_958450335.1). Classification (NCBI taxonomy): domain Eukaryota; kingdom Viridiplantae; phylum Streptophyta; class Magnoliopsida; order Malvales; family Malvaceae; genus Hibiscus; species Hibiscus tridactylites. The sequence goes on along the minus strand of OY288272.1, from coordinate 7,488,014 downwards.
GTGAGTTATAAAATGAAAGAGGCATAACATTAATAGAGGCCCCTAAGTCACACATTGCTCGTTTAATACCCACTTTACCGATTTTGCAGGGAATGGCGAACATACCTTGGTCCTTCAATTTTGGTGGCAACTTTCCCTGGAAGACCGCCGATACATGCTCTCCTAGATTAACCTTCTCAATTCCAATAAGACGACGTTTATTAGTACATAAATCTTTAAGGAACTTAGCATACCTTGGGATTTTTCGGATTACGTCGAGGAGTGGAATATTGATCTCTACTTTTTGAAACACATCTAGGATCTCCTTTTCTTCTGCTTGTTTGTCTCATTTCATTAATCTCGACGGGAAGGGTGGTGGTGTAGCGTAGGGAGAAGGTACAGGGGTTGGATCGGGCATACCTTTTTCTAGTAGGGGGTGATTGCTTTTTTTCTTCCCTTTGTACGCCATCTTCTTTAGCTTTAGGTTCGATGACTGTACCGCTTCGTAGAGTGATGGCGTTCACATTCTCTCTTGGATTAGGCTCCGTTTGAGAATGTAGTTTTCCTTTAGATTCTAAGCGACTTACTGCTAAGGTCAATTGACTTATCTGTTTGTCAATTGCTTCAAAGTGAGCTTCGGTTCTTAGTTGAAATTTTTCTTGGGCTAGTGCTAACTTTTCAACAATTGACTCCAACGATGGCTTCTGCGGTTGATATTGTTGTGGTGCAATTGGTTGATAAGCTTGATTTGGCCTCTGGTTTTGCGCGTAACTGAAGTTTGATTGGTTTCTCCATCCCTGATTATATGCATTTCCTATGGCATTGGCTTGAGCGATATCATCTTCCTGAATCATCGGACAACAGTCTGTCGGATGTTCTGGACTAGTACAGATTCCGCAAAGTCTAGCTGTTCTTTTTCTATCTGCAACAAGAGATTGCACTATTTCAGCTAATTTATCAATCTTATTTTCTAAAGAAACTGTGCTTACCTCGCGAACCCTTCGAGATGGTTCGCTAGATTGATTAAATCTTTGCGAGTTGGCGGCCATGGTTGATATCAGCGTTTTAGCCGCTGTTGGTGTCATGTTGACTAGAGCTCCGCCACTTGCTGTATCTATCACTTTCATATCCATAGGCGTCAATCCTTCATAAAAATACTGGAGGAGGGTTTGTTCCGACAACCCATGTTGTGGACAATTTGCACACAACTTTTTAAACCTCTCCCAGTATTCATACAAGGATTCAACTTCTTTTTGTTGAATGCTCAGGATGCTGCGCCTGATTTCGCTTGCTTTCGCTGCAGGGAAGAACCTATCAAGGGGGATTTTAGAATAGTGATTTGAATGAGAAAAATAGTAAAAACGTAAAAATAAATGTTGAGAATGAATTATAGATAAAAATAGCCTCAAGCCACGCTTTGCCACGACATCTTCGATCACTGAAGTTGATTTTTCTTCGACTTTCCTGCAGGTTACAGTCTACAAGGCCCAACCCTTGTAACTTACTTCTCGTTGGTAAATTCGACTCCCAGGGCAATCCTTGAAGTCAAACTTTGTTGAATTAGCCACGGCAATCGATGCTAACCCAAATCTAAGTTAGTTCTGGAGAAGCCCGTGCTCGGATATTCGTCTCGATGAGAATTGTTTCCGATTTTGATTCCCCTTAGTGGACCGCCACTAAGTTTGTTCTTAGGGAGTTGAATTGGCTACAAGCTTTTCCTCGTCCCCAACGATGGATCTAAACCACTTCAAGCCGATGCGCGCTCTCGGAATGAAACAATTGCGATGCCTAAAGATTAGGCCGATTGCCTAATCAATTTTACAGAGAATCTAAAAAGGAGTTGTTGAAGGATTGAAGAATTTTCCTAATCTCACGAGGTTTGTCGGGTTTGGCGTTGCTTTTGGCTAAAGGGAATTTAGTTAAGCATGGTTTGTGAAAAAACCATACTTAATAAAATAAATAAAGAAAATGGAGAAAAAGAAATGGAGAAAAATAGAGAGCTTTATTAACTCAAGGAAGAAGAGAACAATGGAAAATGATTGATGAATAATTCACCCCCAAAGTGGGGTATTTATAGTAGTTGAAAACCCTAAAAACCTAAGATGATAAATCCTAAATTTAAATAAAATTACATAAGATAAATATCCAAGTTTTGAAATTTAAGATAAAAATCGGATGATAAGCTATCTTGATAAGTGGACTGATAAGTTATCAGGGTTGCTGACGTCATCTTCTAGAAGGTGCTGACGTGGCGCCCAGTCAGCATTCATGCCCTGGTTTATGCCCATGAATCTGCCCACGACTTCAGTATTTTCTGCAGCACTTCAACTCATTTCCAGCGTTACGTAACCTGCATGAGAACAACATAAAAACAACCCAATTAAGTCCTTCAAACATTTATATTCGATCAAAATAAGGACTAAAAACATAACCAAAATAAATACTTATCACGTGCCTCAACGAAGTAAAGCGGAGTGGAGTGCCGACGATCGCAAGAAGATGGAGCTAAATTGCAAGGCCTTGCACATTCTCTTTTGTGCATTTGGCCCAACCATCTATGAGAAGATGTCTTCTTGTGAAAGTGCCAAGGAGGTATGGGACAAGCTTGAAGTCACATACGAGGGAACCGATGAAGTCAAGGAGACCAAGATTGGGCTCCTCGCCTTAGAGTATGAGAACTTCAAGATGGATCCAGAAGAGAACATCGAGAAGATGTTTGATAGGTTTTCCACAATCACAAATGGTCTCAAGGGCTATAGAGAAGTCATTCCGGAGGAGAAACTTGTCCGAAAGCTCATCTACTCACTTCCCGAGTCTTGGGACTCAAAGATGACCGCCATCATCGAAGCCAAGAATTTGAAGACTTTGAAGCTTGATGAACTCATGGGGTCACTCTTTACTCATCAAATCATGAAGAAGAACAAAGAAGATGAGAAGAAGAGGGAAGAAATTAGAGCTATGGGAGAGAAGAAGCTCAAAGAGCTTGGCATCAACACCAATGTCATGGCTCTCAAGTCCTCCATTTGCCATCATGTTGATTCAAGTGAAGAGGAGGATGAAGAAGAAGAGATAGTCTATCTCTTCAAGAAGTGTGCCCCGTTCATGAAGAAAGCCTTAAGAGAGCTTGAACGAGAATCCAAGAAAAAGGAGAGGGCAAGCACTTCAAGCCATAAGAAGAAGGCACATGTGGCTACTTGGAGTGATGAGGACTCCACCGACGATGAACAAGCTAACGTTTGCCTTATGGCCATCGAAGAAGATTCAAGGGTAACTTCTAATTCATCTACTTCATGTTCTTACTCTTTTGATGAATTACAAGATGCCTATGATGATTTGGTTTTAGACTTTAAAAATCACATTTTGAAAAACAATAAAGTGATTTCAAAGTTGAAAATTCAAAATGATTTGATTTCTAAAACCAAACTTGAACTTGAAGCAAAACTCAAGGAGTTTGAACTAAAATGTTTTGATTTACAAAAATTGCTTCAAAAAGTTCAAGAAGAAAAGGATTTGATTTCCAAAGAGCTAGAAAAGAAAAACAATTTTGGAAAATCAAATTTCTATGTAAGACAATCTAGTGCCCCTAGATTTGTAAACGGTAAATGTTTTAGAAGTGTTTGGGTCCCAAAAGGACTAACCACTTCAACTAAAAAGGATGACATTGAAAAATGGATTCCAAAGGGGACTGATTTTGTGCTACTAATGTTCATGGATCCAAAGCAATTTGGATACAAAAAATTACTTGATTGTCTTTTGCTAGGTGTGATGGAGAGTGATCAACAAGTCCAATTAATGAGAGGGAGCTCCATGCACACTAAGGAAGAACACTTGAAGAAGGAAGGCTTCACATCCTACCTTGAGTTCAAGTGTGGTAAAATCTAGTTGCTTTTAATTTTATTTGATTTATTTTTTATTTATGTCAACTAGATGATCATTTATGTTGGACTAACATTTTTTATGATGCTTTGAGTAAGGGGGAGCCATTTTAAAACCACATTCTTATTTTTGTCAATTTTTTACCTCTATTGTTATTTTGAACTTAATATTTTAAATTCTTTTTGATATAACAAAAAGGGGAAGAAATTGTTTGAAAAATTGAATTTTCAAATGAATAAGGGGGAGCTTTATTTGATTTCATATCTTTAATCTCTTATTCATATTTTTAAAGATAAAGGGGGGGAGAATCCCAAACAATTTTTCAAATCTCAAACAATTTTTCAAGGTAGTTTTATTATATCAAAAAAGGAGAGATTGTAGAACTAATGTTTTAATATAATAATTGAAAAATATTTTAGACTGATTTAAAAAGTATTTAAAACAATTTCCAAAGTCCAAATAACTTGAAATTATGTTTAGGGACATTTTCAAAGGATTTTACATGTTTTCAAAGACCAAACTACACAAAACCGTCCAGGCGTTTCGAAACACCTTAGGGCGTTTTGATACGGGGGATTCCAGTAGCAAAAACGTTTCGATACGAGTATCGAAATGGGCTTTCCCTGGATGAGATTTTTGAGTAGCGTTTCAAAACGGGCTATGCCGTTTCGATACGCCTACCTGGCTTCGACCACAACGATCATAAACCCCAACGGCTATTTCCAAACTAACATTTAAATGCATGTCGTTTCGATACGGGACTAGGCGTTTTGATACGTGTTCCGAAACGGCCAAGGGCGTTCCGATACGGGTGCCTCATCAGACTGCAACGACTCTTTCTACTTAAAGGGTGTTTCGAAACGGGCACGACTGTTTCGAAACGGTAAGCTGCAGAAGTGCATTTATGGTGGGAATTAAAGTCCTCAACGGCTCCAAATCAACCCCAACGGCTAGCAACGGCTATAAACTCATCAAGGAGTATAAAAGGGACCTCCAAGCATCAAGATTAGGTTAATGCTCATATTGTCAATCAACAAATGATCAAATATTGTCTTAGTGCTTAAATTGTCAATTCTTGTATAGACAAACACTAGTGAGCCAAAATTGTCAAATTTGCTCAAGTGTTTTAGGTTTTGGGAGAGTGATTCAATTGTGCAAACAAACACCTATTAGAGGGATTTGTGTTTGCTTTTATTTTCTCTTTGTAAAAGGGGGTTTGATCAAGGCTTTGGGTAGAAAGCTTGATCGGTGTAAAGGGTTTCCTCCTAAGCCTAGAAAAGGGGACGAATCAATAGTTGATTGATTGGAAATCCTTAGTGGGGAGCTAAGGTAGTGGATGTAGACCTTGGTTAGAAGGTTGAACCACTATAAATCATTGTGTCAATTATCTTTTTAGCTTCCACAACCCTTCCACCCAAATATTCACCTCTCCACCACTTGGTGAGCCATATCGGTTGAACGAATCGAGCACCTCTCAACTCAACAGAAGTTGAATCTATTCAAGAAGTGAAAAACAAAAGCACCGCTTTGGAAGATCAGCTTTGTTCCTCTGGCTCTAATCATGCAATTATGGCTGAGATTCACAAACTTGGAGCTTCTCTTTGAGAGAAATACATAATGGAGGAATGAGAGTGGTTCCAAAAGTCCAAGGTCAAATGGTTCAATGAAGGGGACAAAAACACGAAATTTTATCACCTTTTAGTCTCGATGAGATGATGTACCAACACAATTGTATCGCTGGAAAGTGGGAATAGGGTGATTTCTGAGCAGAAACCAATTGCCAGTGAGTTTGAGAATTTTTTTTGCTCAAACTATAATAAATCTAAAACAATTCCTGTTAGAAGATTTGATTGTGAGTTCAACCAACTTAGTGTGACTTCTTCCGTGGGATTGGAAGCTCCATTCACTGAGAATGAAATATGGGAGTCTATAAGTAATGTGGATTGCAATCGGGCACCCGACCCTGATGGTTTCAATATAGATTTTTATAAGAAGTTTTGGTCGTCTATTAAAGGGTCAGTCATGAATTTCTTTGTCGATTTTTATAACGGTAAGGTCAATGAGAAGCAGTTTAATTACTCGTTCATCACCTTGATCCCTAAGAAGCAGAGCCCCTCTTCGATCGGTGACTATAGACCTATTTCTCTTGTTAGTAGCCTTTATAAGTTCCTGGCCAGGGTTTTGTCGAAGAGATTAGCTCGGTGTATAAATGAAGTAGTAGGTGAGAATCAGTTTGCTTTTACTCCTGAAAAATAAATTTTGGATTGCGCATTAATTGCAAACGAAATAATTGATGATGTGAGGCGGAAAAAGGAAAAAAAACAATTGTGTTCAAAGTGGATTTCAAGAGAGCGTATGATATAGTGGATTGGGCGTTTCTAGACCTTATTTTACAAAAAAAAATGGGCTTTGGCTGGAGGTGGAGGAAGTGGATTTTTGTTTGTGTTTCTTCGGCAAAGATTTCTGTTTTAATAAATGGGTTTCCTTCAAAAAAAGATTCTCTATTAGGCGTGGACTGCGGCAGGGCTGCCCTCTATCTTCGCATCTTTTTAACATTTTCGATGAGGCGTTAAGTTCACTGATTAAAAGAGCGGTAACAAGGGGTTTTATTACAGGAGTAGAGATTGGTGCCAACGATCTTTCAATATACCATCTGCAATTTGCAAATGATTTAATCATTTTTGCAAAGGCGGAAGAGAAGTATGTGATCAACATCAAAAGGTTGTTGCGTATTTTTGAAGTGGCATTTGGGCTTACCTTAAACATGAAGAAGACAAGTTTGATCGGGCTGAATATTGAGGAAGGGGTCATCAATCAATGGGCAAGTTCGATTAGGTGCGACATGGGTTCGTTGCCTACAACCTATTTGGGCTTGCGTTTAGGAGCTAGCAGAAATAATGTGGCTTTATGGAAACCCATCATCGAGAAACTTATGATAAAGCTCGAGGGATGGAAAGGAAAGTTCTTATCTATTGCTGGAAGAATCACTTTGGCAAAATTGATGTTATGTAGCTTACCTATCTATTTTCTTGGTTTGTTCCAAATGCCCGTGAGTGTGGAAGAGTCCCTAAATAATCTAATCTCCAAGTTTATTTGGGGACCAAATGCTCAAAGACCTATCCACTAGATCAAATAGTGTAACTTGGTCAAACCAAAGGAGTTGGGTGGACTGGGTATTGTGGATCTAAGGGTGAAGTTGTTGAATAAGTGGATGTGGTGTTTTAGTACCGAGAAAGACAGCCTGTGGCGTAAAGTAATTGTAGCGAAATATGAATTCGTGCACAACAGTATGCTCCCGACAAGCCTTCCAGAGAAAAATGGCTCGTGGGTACGGAAGAACATTACAAGACCACTTCGAAATCCTAGCGACAGATTCACCTCAAATATACGTTGTGTGTTAGGAGATGGAACTTCGATAAAATTTTGGGTTGATCATTAGATTGAGGTCCCCTCACTCAAAGCTGTTTTTCCTAGGTTATACAGGTTATCGCTGAAAACCTCTGGTATGCTTGTGAATTTGGTTTTAAGGAGTCTGGTTCTTGGGTATGAAATATTGATTTGAGAAGAGAACTTTTCGAATGGGAGAAAACAATGTGACAAGAATTTTTGGGGATCCTGGATCGCGCGCTTCAAAAGGGTCTTACACCACTGATAGTTTGAAATGGAGCGAATCATCTTGTGGCATTTAAAAACAAAAGATTATTGTGCCTTAGCTAATTTGGAAGGTGCTGCTATCGATAATTTCTGGAAATTGATTTGGCTGAACTTTGCGCCACCAAAGGTTGAGGTGTTTGTATGGAGGGCAATTCAAAATAGAATACCTACCTGCCAAGGATTGGCTAAGCGCGAAATTCAAGGTTTAAGACAATGTTTATGTATTTTCTGCTCGAGAGTGGAGGAATCAACATATCATATTTTTTGCCAGTGTAGTATTACTTGGAAAATATGGCAGAAATGGTGCAATATATGGAGCATCTCGCTAGTCATGCCGGGGAGCCTTAGAGCCCTTATCGAGGTATGGCATTCGCAACCCTTAAATAATACTTCGAAACATGTATGGATCATGGCTTTGTTCAAGTTTATTTGGTCAATTTGGTTGTGTAGGAACGAAATGATTTTCAGTAGAAAAACTTTTAGCGAGAACCTTCTTTTTGATACGTCTGTCCTTAGAATTGCTTTTTGGTGTGAGTGCAAATGGCCTGATTCTTTCATTTCTACTTTGGAGTTTGCTATTCATCCTAATCTGTTCAGGTTAGCGAAGATTTCATCAGTTAGACCCCTTGTTAACTCATGGGTGGCGCCTCTTAGTGGGGAGCTAAAATTCAATGTAGATGCCTCTGTTGAAGGGAGCTATGGTTTAGGTGGTATAGTGGGAATTTTAAGAGATGATAAAGGACGATATTTGATCAAATTCTCAAAGTGTATCGGTTTATCCGATTCAACGGGAGCAGAAATTCTGGCCATTTTGAAAGCCTGTAAGATTTTCGGTAGTTCGAAGTGAAACTTGGCTCAATCTCTGATCATTGAAACCGATAGTCAGCTAGCGACTACGAGGATAAATGGGGAAGGTTGCTGTCCAAATGCCTTTGGAGACTTGATCTCTCAATGCAAAAACTTGTATGTAAATTTGAGATGGAATATTGTGTTTGCTTTCCAGGAAGGGAATGGTGCAGCTCATAAATTGGCTCAAGAAAGTAGAAACAAAAGTACAGACTTTGTGTGAATGTTGGCTGAAAATCAGACAACTTTATGACGCTTTTGTTTGCTCCCGTGCCTAGGCTTAGAGTGTTGAATAAGGGTGTAAATTCTTACGGGTTTGGTAAAATTGTGATGGGGTTTCAGATTTGGATTATCTACGTAAGAATATTTGTGTATTGTATTGAAAGATTGTGGTATTAATAAAATTTGGATACTCTTTTTCCTCTACATAGGTTTAGAGGGAGTTTTTAATGAGGCTCATTAATTAAATTTTTTTTAAAAGTTAAGTTTATGTATTATTTTAAAAGAAAAAATAAGTTCAAATAAATAATTAATTTGACAAAAAATTTAAATACCAATTAAATCATAAAGCCAAATTCAAACACTAAATTATATAATTGTTATTTATCCTTTATAGAGTGTCACGATATATGTTCAATGAAAGTTTAGATAGATTTCCATGTTTCATTCTTTATATCCTAAATTATCGTCTAGTAATTATTAGAGTATCAAAATCGCATGAAAGTGCATTGTTAGCGAAGTCTAATAAATTGTATAAATAATTGTGAGTTCAAGATTGGAGTAAAATTCTCCTTTCCTTTCTTTACGTAAAAATTGTTAAAAAAAATATAAATTGTCGAGTTTCTTCTTTGGAGTTTGGACCTGATAAAGCATTAAATTAGCGCTAATTCTTTTGATTAAGGAAGTAATTACCTATCAAGGCTAATGCCAGGATTGGCCCTAATTAATAACATTAATTAAGCATCTGCATTTAAAATATGAGTTGTATTGTGGAATAAAAAATATCAATCCTTTTTTGATCCCCTTTATATGCTCCAACACTAAAAAAAATTCAAGTTCTAAATTTAAATTCTAAATTCTAAATCCTACACCTTGTACCTAAAAAATACACCCTAAGCCTAAATTTACTAAACCCTAACCACAACTCTAACTTAAACCCTAAACCTAAATTTTAGTGTGGGGCATAGATAGGGACACCAAAAAGGGGGCAAGATATTTCTATTTTATATTTTGATACACGGGCTGTGTAAAAAAATTACACAACCTTTCACATTTAAACTATAAAATCTAAAACCTAAATCTTTAGCCTTAAGACCATAAATTCTGAACTCTAACCCTAGACCCTAAATTCTAAATGCTATAACATAAATCCCTAAACCCTATAAAATAAACCCCTAAACCCTAAACTACAACTAAAATTTATAAACCCTAAAATTAAAAGGCTCGTGTATCAAAATATTTTTTTAAAAAATATAATATATACGTATTTGTATTTCTACATTCATGTGATGTATGCTGTCATTGACTTTTGATCCAAACTATAGGCATATGTCATGCACATGATCCTCCCTTACATCTTAGAGCATACATATATATCTAGCCACTTCATTAAAAAATTGCAAAATACAATGGAATGTTCACTAAAGTCATAAAATTACTAGTAACTAAGTGTTGATAAAAATATAAAGTCAAAATTCAAAACTGATTTTTTTTTTCCTTCAATTTCCACGTCAATGATGGTGCTTACACATGCAAACTTTACTCTATTCTCCCCGCTCCATTACGTTCTCATTTGCACATGCATACTAAAGTTTATACTAACTATATTTAAACATGTTTAGTATACAATAACTAGAGTAGTTTAATGTCTTCGATCAATGGCCTGAATGCAATTATTTTTTTTAATAAATTGTTGTGGTAGTATATATTTATATATATATATATATATATATATATATATATATATATATATATATATATATTTGACAATATATATACACTTTGCACATATAAGTATTGTTGGAAAGATCATAAACAGTAAAGAATGAGGGAGTAAACTTGTTTTCATTGATTCATTGTCATGCAGCTTATATAGCTGCTGAAAATACATGAAACAGTAGGATAACAGAAACGTCAGCTGGTCTAACAACCCTAGCTGGTGAAAACCAATTCCTAACAAAAAATTCTACAGCACAGCAAAGTTGTTACAGCTGTGATCTTCTACATCATTCTTCAACATCCTCTCTACTTCCTTCACTTCGAACTTCTTCATTGTTCAACACTCGTAAACGGCGTCTGAAATTGTTAAAATATTCCTTCGATAGAGGTTTGGTGAGTCCATCGGCTAACTGAAATTCTGCTGGTACGTAGTTCACTTGTAACTGTTTTGCTGCCACCTTTTCTCGAACAAAGTGGACATCGAGCTCTACATGCTTGGTCTTCGAATGATAAACAGGGTTATCACTCATCGCTATGGCACTTGAATTATCGCACCAGATGACTGGAGGTGAGTTCAGTTGTATCTTCATTTCGAGGAGAAGGGTTTGTATCCAAGTTACCTCCGATGCTGCGTCGGCTAAGCTGCGGTATTCTGCCTCTGTGGTAGACCTTGACACTGTTTTCTGTTTCTTGGACGTCCATAGCACTAGATTTCCCCCTACAAACACACAAATTCCTGATATCGAGCGTCTATCATCCATGTTTCCTCCCCAATCAGCATCAGCAAATGCAATTACTTGACAAGGTTCGGCAGTGGATGAGAAGACAAGACCTCTATCCAACGTTCCATTGAGATAACGTAGGACACGTTTAAGAGCCACCATATGCTGCTCGCATGGTGAGTGCATATACTGAGCGAGCTTGTTTACTGCAAAAACAATGTCTGGGCGAGTATGGCATGCATACAGTAGAGCACCAACTAGACTCCTGTACTCTTTGGGATCTTGTAGAGGGCTTCCTGCTGACTGAGTTAATTTCAATGAAGTGATCATCGGTGTGGGTGTAGAGTTTGCTTCGAGCATTTTAGCTTTAGATAACAGATCAAGCAAGTATTTCTTCTGACTCAAGACAATCGAATTTGCTTCATATCGCACCTCCATGCCAAGAAAATAATGTAGTTGGCCTAGATCCTTGAGAGAGAATCTAGTGCCTAAACATCGAACCACCTCATCAATAGCTGTGTTGGAGCTGCTTGTAACAACAATATCATCGACATAGACAATGACATATGTCACTGAACTCTGAATATTCTTGATAAACATAGAAGCATCTGCCTTCGAGCTAACAAACCCTTCATCAAGTAGGTATTCTTTGAGCTTTGCAAACCAGTTTCTTGGTGCTTGTCGAAGCCCGTAGAGAGTTTTCTTCAATTTGCACACAAGTAACGTGCCATCGGATGACGTTTGTTGGAATCCTGATGGCTGTAGCATGTAGACATCCTCAGACAAGTCGCCATTCAAGAAGGCATTGTTTACATCGAGTTGCCTTAAGGTCCAGCCATGTTGAACATCTAAGGAAATGACAATATTAATGGTGGTGGCTTTGACAACAGGGCTGAACGTATCCTGGAAGTCCTAGCCTGGTACTTGTGAGAACCCTTTGGCTACAAGACGAGCCTTGTAGCGTTGCACTGTTCCATCAGCATGTTTCTTGACACGGAAGAGCCATTTACAGCCAACAGTGGACCTTCCTTCAGGTAGTGGTACAACATCCCAGATAGCATTTTTAATTAATGCATCATATTCAGCAAGAACTGCTGGACCCCAATTGGAGGACTGAAGGGCAGCTTCAATAGAGAGAGGTTCATCCTCTTCAATGTTGAAAGAAGACATGTAAGTTTTAGGTTTGAAAATACCATGTTTACTTCTGGTCACCATGGAGTGGCCTCCCATAGGTAAAGGGGTCTGTGATGTAGTGTCGGGGATCAAGTTGGTTGTGCTGATCAGTGTTGACTCAGGAGGTAAAGGTGACTTAGGAAGTGGTGTTGGCTCAGAGGATGGAGTAGGTGATGTTGGTTCAGTAGGTGAAAAAGGTTGAGAATGGACAGATGGTTCAGCTGAGTCAGATTGTATAGGTTTAGTGGAGACACAGGCTTCATTGTTGATCTCAGGACTTGATGTATGATGGTGAGAAGGATGTTCAACAGTAGGAGTATGTGCTGACACAGGTGCTGAAGGGGTCTCCCTAGATGGGCTATCAGGGGTTAACACATTAGGAGGAGTGGAAGACACTTGTTGACATGCTTGAATACCTCCAGGAACAATGACAAACTCAGAGGTATCAGGAAACAAGGAAGCAACAGTGGTGTAAGAATTGTCAGGGGTGTTTGTGGACTCGAATGGGAACACATGTTCATCAAAGATTACATGTCGTGAGACATACACACAGCCATCAGGTGCCAAACAATCATATCCTTTATGCTGAATGCTGTACCCCAGAAAAGTGCAAGGTTGTGATCGAAAGCTGAGTTTGTGCCTTTGATATGGGCGTAGATGAGGAAAACACCTACAACCAAATACTTTCAGTGCATGGTAATCTGGTTGCTTGCCATACAATCTTTCAAATGGAGAAGAACCTTGTAAAACTGCTAAGGGAAGTCTGTTGATAAGGTGGACAGCAGTTCGAACAACATAAGCCCAATATCGAAAGGGCAAGGAAGCTTGAGCAAGTAGCACAAGTGCAAACTCCACAATGTGTCTGTGCTTGCGCTCTACGACACCGTTTTGCTCAGAGGTGTGCGGGCATGTAATTCTATGTGAGATGCCTGACTTAGCTAGCTCCTGAGATAAGATCATGTACTCGCCGCCCCAGTCACTCTGGACGGCCTTGATTTTAGCATCAAACTGTGTATGAACCATGGACTGAAACAAATGAAACACTTGTATAGCTTGGCTTTTAGACTTAAGTAGATAAATCCAACAATGGCGAGTGTAAGCATCAACGAAATAGATATAATAAGAGAATCCATTAGAGGTGATGTGAGTTGGTCCCCAAAGACCAGTGTATATGAGTTCAAAGGGTGCAGTGTAGATAGCATTAGAGTCAGCAAAGGGAATTTTGTGACTTTTACCCAATCGACATGCCACACAAACATCAGAAAAGTCTCCATTTCAATTCCCAGGAATTACAATGTTTGACTTCTTACAGAATTGAACAAGAGACGAGTGAGCAGGATGGCCCAAACGTCTATGCCATAGATCGTAGGTATTAATTGAAGAACTAACTACATGAGCTTCACACTTATTTGCAATCAAAGAACTAGAACATTCAGAATTGAAATGATATAAGCCTTCTTCCACAGCACCTTGTAACAGCACAACACTTGTATCCTCATCTCGAACCAAACACGTCGTTGCATGGAACTCAAAGTAGATGTGATTATCTATAGCTAGCTTCGAAACAGAAAGTAGGTTCTTAGTGATAGCAGGCACATGCAGAAGATTGTTAATCAAAATGGCACGAGAAGATGTATGTAACACAGAGTTCCCAGATCGAGAGATGGATAAGTGGTTACCATTGCCTACAGTGAGTTTATCTGGACCCGTGAAATCAGTGGCATGTTGCACCTTGGTGGCATCAGGGGTAACGTGATGTGTCGCACCTGAGTCTACAACCCATGCATCAGAGGAAGTCGAAGCTGAATTTCCACAGAACTGATAGTTGGCAGACGGAGAATCGAATGTTGCAACATGAGCATTGGCATTATCCTCAGACGATGTTGGTTGAGGGGAGAAGTTCCCAGTGAAGGCATGATCATAACGATACCAACAGCGATAAGCAGAGTGACCAACCTTGCTGCAAATCTGACACTGAAGGCGAGCACGACCACGGGGACCAGATCGACCACCAGACCAGGAATTGAATCTGCCACCAGACCATTGAGGAGGACGCCCATTAGAGTAAGAGGATTGGTGCGGACCACGATCAGCAATGGGATCTAGTTCTCGACGTTGAACTTGGGCTATGTTGGAAACCATGGGCAACTGATACTGCACGTTGAATCCTTTAAGTTGAGCCTCAGCATTAATGAGGACCGATTTCACGCTGTCAAGAGTGAAGGGATCCCTGCTGGTCGTGATAATGGCCATGAATGGTTGATACTCTATAGGGAGCCCATTTAAAATGGTAGTTATCTGTTCGATGTCAGAAATCGCACTCCCACATGCAGACAAAGCATCACACACTTCCTTAATTTGAGTAAGGTAATTACGCATGGTCTCATCACCCTTGCGAATGGATCTGAGTTTGCAGTGCAAGCTCATAGCACTCGTAGTAGATTTGTTGGCAAAAAATTTTTGAACCAGGGACCAAACATCGGCAGCTGTCTCAGCGCCAACGAAGTGAGGTAGAAGAGATGCACTAATTGTTGATAATAACCAGGATGCAAGTGCGCTATCCTGAGCCACAAACGCCTCATAATCAGCGTTGGAGATCTGTTGCCCATCTGAACCCGTGACAAGCTCAGGGGGAGGTTTGACAGCTCCAGTGAGAAGCTTCTCAAGTCGGTGACTTCTAACAGTAAGAAGGATTTGTTGCTTCCAGAGGAGGAAGTTCATCTCATCAAGGACCAGATTGATTTTCTTGTTGGTGAAGGTGTGAGCAACACGGACTGACTCAGTCAAGTCAGAGCTAGGGGTAGCTTCAGTGTTAGGCATGGTGAAAGAGAAGTTGAAAATGGAAAAGAGAAATAGGAAAGAAACGAAGAATCAGAGAATGGCTCCAGAATCAGTGGCAATTGATACCATGTTGGAAAGATCATAAACAGTAAAGAATGAGGGAGTAAACTTGTTTTCATTGATTCATTGTCATGCAGCTTATATAGCTGCTGAAAATACATGAAGCAGTAGGATAACAAAAACGTCAGCTGGTCTAACAACCCTAGCTGGTGAAAACCAATTCTTAACAGAAAATTCTACAGCACAGCAAAGTTGTTACAGATGTGATCTTCTACATCATTCTTCAACAAGTACTTAAATTCGAGACTCTAAAAAAGAATATCATCATTTTTACTGGACCTACTCGTTGAGTTTCTAAAATCCTTACTTCTGCATTAGATTATTAGAACGGCATATGCTTATTGAGGATCTAAACTTTCATACTTGCTTGTTGCCTTGTTAAAAGTAATGCAATAATTTATGTTTTGCAGAATTCATATGGCGCAAACCAAGGATTTGGCAACTTGGATCCGATCCCGACCTCTCCCATTTAATGCAAAATCTGAGAACAAAATGCCGCAAGACTCGAAAAGATTTACTAATATTTTTCCAGCATGTGACCGTCTTAAAAGTCCCCCAAGTAAACTATTACTATATTTTTCTCCTACATGAACAATCCCACTATAAAATATCACTCTCCTTCCCATTTTCGTAGCTCCTCTATGCTCTATCGAATCAAAACAATGGCTACCAAATTGTTCTTGTTGCTTGCCGTCTGTGTTCTCCCGGTTATCGTTAACGCAAATAGGCAACCTTTCCAAATCGTCGGCAAAGTTTATTGTGATGCCTGCCGTGCTGGTTTCGAGACGACTAAATGCTCTTACATACATGGTACGATTTTAAACTATTCTTTCACAATGTCTTGTTTTCTTCTTCATCTTTTCATCTCTCATCAAAGCTTTATGTTTTTAGGTGCGCGGGTCAAAATCGAGTGCAAAGATAGGAACAGTATGAGGCTGAAATACAGCGTCGGGGCAGTGACGGACGCAACCGGAACATATAACATTTCGGTTGAAGATGACCACCAAGACCAAATATGCTACGTCAGGCTTGTTAGCAGCCCCATTAAAAGCTGCGCGGTTCCGGACACTAGACGTAACACGGCCACCGTTATCCTCACCCGTAGCAACGGCGCCATTTCCAACATCCATCCTGCAAACGCAATGGGATTCCTCCAGGATAAGCCGGCCGCTGGTTGCCAAGAGCTGCTCCTCAGTTTACTGCGTGATGCTTAATAAATCATTTAACATTTGATCATGTCGTGTTTTTGCTTTTCTTTTTCATGATTTAAGTATGTCATTTTCTTGATGATTGGAAATTTGGAATACGGTATGATATGAAATAAACATTTTCTGGTCTTCTAATTATAACAAATAAGATCAAATGAAGAACAAACCGAACAACACAATAGACAATATATAAGGATGATGTGTTGTAAAGCTCTTAGACAGACAGCTGCTGCGATAATAAAAGCAATGTTAAAATTTACTGTTATTTAATCTTAAACTCTCCGATAGAAATGGCGCCAATATCTCATCCTATCAAACAGATCATATAAAACATTCATTTCCAATTATTTTGACCCTAAAATATATAAAAGTGATTAAAACAAAATTAGTAGAAAAAAAATAAACGCATAGACCCAGAATTTTTTTTCCCATCAACATTGTTTTTGCTATGAATTTTTCTGTAATTGATACTCAAAACCATTGGAAAATTGGACAGTTGATTTTCTTGCAGTAATTTTTGTAAGTAACCTAATGAATGAAAGCCAATTCAGGGACGAACACGACCAATGCATCAACCACGCCACCGCTGCCTCTCCTGATAACTCCGTCAAGAATGACAAGAAAAAGAAGGTATGGTAATAACTAATAATAAACTATTTCATAGTTCTTTTTAAGAAATTGATAGTTGTTTTTATATTTTATTTATTTATTATTGTTGGGGTAAAGTCCTTTATCCCAAAGATTTTTTCTTATAAGAGACGAGCTAGAGGAGGCTCATCAGATGATGAATTTATATCACCAGATTGTGGTGCAGTTTCTCCTACAGGTATCAATCTTCATAGTTCATACTATTTGAAATACACATCTTATTGTTCTTTAATTATTTAAGTCTTGTACGTGATATGCTTGGTAGAATTGGGGAAGAAAATTACACCAAACGCAATACAATTCAATGGAAGCTTCTCCTTTCTTAAAAAAATGTTTGTCGGATATAAATGTATATGAAGAATATTTTAGGTGCAATGAACGGAATTCGTTATTTCTGTTGTTGAAACCTTTACTTGATTGTCATAAAATTCATTACATTATAATTTTATATGTAAAGCGTATAAGCTACTTATCCTGTTGGCATGGTAGCTAACCTAACAAGAAAACAATTGTACACCATGATACTAATTTTCTTATCTGCTCCTGGAGGGTTAATCGAAGGGCTGAATCTCTCGGATTTCGGGTTTTCCATGGCTTCACCGAAGACTGAACCTCGGGATTTCCGGTATTCATACATACATACATTTATGACCACAGGCGTCCGCTGTCTATGTTTATATCTTACAGAAGTAATACATGCTGTTTGCAGGATATTTGTTGCAACCTGGAATGTGGGAGGGAAGGCACCCAATCTTGACATGAACCTTGAAGATTTCTTTCTAACAGAGGACTCTGCAGATATTTATGTCTGTGGGTATGATTGACTCAGGGTTTCGATTTTCACTTTTGTAAAATGACAAGATTTTGGAGCTTGTTTTTACTTAGAACGTCATTTTCCCAGGTTTCAGGAAATTGTTCCACTCAATGCCGGAAATGTTCTAGTAATCGAAGACAACGAACCAGCCGTGAAATGGCTGGCCCTTATAAACCAAGTACTTAACAAGCCCGATTACGTGTTCACGCACCCATCTCCAGACTGCAGCCAAAGTTTGAAATGCTCCCATACCTTATTGAAGGAGTCGAAATCTCCCAACAGTCACTTCTTCTACAAACCCTCACTCAAAATACTTAGTAAGAACTTCAGGGCGGAAAGTAGCCTTCTCAAGACCTGCAACTGTCCCATCGAATCCCCACACCAGACGAAGCGAGGGCAAAA
Organism: Hibiscus tridactylites; assembly: GCA_958450335.1. Taxonomy (NCBI): domain Eukaryota; kingdom Viridiplantae; phylum Streptophyta; class Magnoliopsida; order Malvales; family Malvaceae; genus Hibiscus; species Hibiscus tridactylites. Next base: position 7,469,853 of record OY288272.1, on the reverse strand, counting down.
GAAGCTTAGGGATTTAGCCACAAAACTAGACCTCGGTCCTCTTCCTGCGCGTTGTGATGGTGCAGATGATGATGAGTTGGTCGATCTTTCTGATATTCCCCAAAATTTCTCGAGCGGACAGATGGGTTACCGGCTCATAGCAAGTAAGCAGATGGTCGGGATTTTCCTCTCGATATGGGCTCGAACCGAGTTAGTACCATACATTGCTCATCTACGAGTTTCCTGTATAGGAACAGGAATATTAGGACGCCTTGGCAACAAGGTTAGCATATGAATCTTCCTTGAACATAACAGGAATATTATTGTTTCATAAACAATGAGGGCATTGCAACTGCAGGGATGTATAGCAGTAAGCATGACATTGCACCAGACCAGCTTTTGCTTCGTCTGCAGCCACTTAGCGTCGGGCGAGAAGGAAGGCGATGAGCTCAAGCGGAATGCCGATGTTAACGAGATACTCAGAAGCACACAGTTTGCCAAGATGTGCAAAGCTTCAAATCCACGAGCACCGGAGAGAATTATCGAGCATGAGTATGTTTGATTTCATAATTGTTACTACTTATTTCAACATTCTGTTGTGCGTTTTATTTAACAATTACTATAAAAATATTGCAGCCGAGTAATATGGCTCGGAGATTTGAATTATCGGGTAGCCTTGAGCTATGAGAAAACCAGGATTCTGTTGGAGGATCATAATTGGGACGTCCTTCTCGAGAAAGATCAGGTAAATCCGCCATTGTTTTTTTTATAAATCTTAAATCTAATCATAATTCAAGTATTCGCATAAATACTGTAATTCTCATTGAATGTTGTTTCGTGTGCAGTTAAACCTAGAGAGAGATGCCGGGAGAGTCTTCAATGGTTTCAAAGAGGGACGAATAGTGTTCGCTCCTACATACAAGTATTCGCATAATTCAGATTTATACGCCGGCGAAACTGTTAAATCCAAGAAGAAACGCCGAACCCCTGCATGGTAATCATTCACTCCAAATAAAACATTTAACATTGCTGCGTTAAATATGAAACCATACAATTGATCCATTTCAGGTGCGATCGGATACTATGGCACGGTTACAACATCGACCAACTATCGTATGTCCGCGGCGAGACCAGATTCTCCGATCACCGGCCTGTTTCGTCGTTATTTACGGTGAAGGTCGAAGTGACGAGGAAATCCAATAACAGATTCAGGAAAGGTTATTCATGCGCGATAAACAGACCGGGCTTTGAAGATTCTATACCAAAACGGCATAGTTTCTATGAGTTGTAACTCCAAGTTTCTTTTGTTTAGATTATCATCATAAAGTAAATTTCAACTGCATTTATTTTCATCTGGAATCAATTCTTGTATTCTTTTCCCTCTTCACTTGCTTAATGAATATGAGGTATATACTAGAAATCTAGAATAGGATATCTTTATATAAAAATATATGTGTAAATTTTAAAAATGTTAATATTTAATCATGTAAATACAGTTATGGATATAAAAAAACAAATTTATCCTTAGTTTTGTTTATTTATCATTATTTACCTTTTTTATATGTAGTTTTTTATTTATGCCAATGAATATTGATTATTGCTGTGGTTGTATACTAAAATTTTATTTATAAATTTTCAAAAATTATTTGATACATAAAATTGTAAGATTTAGACTACACAATATTACTTGTTTTTAATGCTAAGGTCTAAAATCTAAAACACTAAATCATAAACTTAAGACCTCAAACTCTAAAATAAATCGATATCATTCAAATAAAAATTTTATGTAATCTAAATTTTAGTATATAAAAAATTATAAATTTACACCAGTAATTTCTAGTCCAATCAGTTATCCTATTCGATTCTGATAATCATAATTTTTATAATTAAATTCAAAAGATATTTTTAATGAAATTACATTATTTGTATATTTCCAAATTAGTTAAATATTGACTTAATGGTTCAATAAGCCCCTAAACTTTTGCAAAAAAAAATTAATTAAGCCCCTAAACTTTTTGAACCTAATTAAGACCTCAAACTCGAGAAAAAAAAATAATTTGGCCATTTGATCAACATTGACTGTTAACTTAAACATATATTTTTTTTAATTTGACATGAGTCCCAACTAAATAATGTCACTTGTCATTTCTAAGAATTTTAATTTTTAAAAAATATATAAAATCAGAAAAAAATATAAAAAATATATAAAATTATAAAACTAAATTGAAAAAATATTAAACAAAAAAATTTATTTTTATTTTCAAAATATAAAACAATAAAAATTATTTGAAAAACTAAAATAATTTTTATTGTTTTATATTTTTCAATTTTTTTGTAATTGTATAATAATATTTATTTTTTTAAAATATTTTAATATTTTTTAAATTATTATTTATTATTTTAAATAATTAAGAAATTTAAAATAGTTTTTTATGTTTTTAAAATAATTTTACAATTTCCAAAAAATTTCTAGATTTTTTCCTTTTTTATATATATTTTTAAAAAATTAAAATTCTTAGAAATGGCAAGTGGCATTATCCTGTTGCGACACGTGCCAAAAAATTTTTTAAAAAAATTATTAAAATTAACGATCAACGTTTGTCAAAAGGCCAAATTAAATATTTAATTTTGAGGGCTTAATTGAGTGTAAAAAAATTAAAGACTTAATTAGTGTTTTTTTACGAAAATTTATGGGCCTATTCAACCCTTAAGTCTTACATATTTTATTTTAATAAAATGAAAAGTTTAAGGGCTTCTTCTTCACATTTTATGCGGCGTGCAACCGAACTGAAAAGTTGTCTTCCAATATGTTTTAAGGGACAACAACAGAGTGAGTGATGAGCTTGCAAAGTTGACTCAGACTCTGAGCATGAAAGATAAGTAGTACCTTTTTCCCAGCTGTGATTCTTCTCCTTCTTTACGAGGATAGTCATTCGTAGTGCATGTTGGTTCTTTCTGATGGTTGTGTTTAATGTGGTTAATGTTTGTTTTTATTTGTCGAGTTTAGCTCGGTTGATTTTTTGGTGTACTTTATTATTATTATATGTACTTTTTTCTTCATGTGAGCTTACAGAGATTTTTAATGAGACACGTAATAATGATTTCTTTCTTCATCAAAAATATTTTTAAAAAGTAAAATAAATAATAAATTTTGAATAAAATATTTAATCAATCATTATAAAAATTAGAAGGGCAAATCCTAATTTTTTTAAAAATAATAATTCGATATCTTTATGCAATATCTAATATTACAAACCTTGAAACATCGAAATTGAAACTCATGACTTCTAAAATCACAATACAAGCAGCATTAATTGAATTAAAACTCAATTTATATTAATATTTCATAATTACATCTTATATCAACAAAAGCTTTGATCGTATTTCACAATGCTGAATGATACAAATGAGGGGGGAACATTTATCTATAGTAGAGTCTTTTTGTATCTAAAAATCAAATGAATTACATTAACGACTAGAATTAAGAGTAATTATACAAAATTCATAAAGAAGATTGTTGTGGGCAAATATTCATTGGCTCCAATGCTCGTTTAGGCAAAAGTTAAATTTTAATGTTGTGAGTAAACACCCGTCTAAACGATAAATTTATTGGACAAACGTCCGTTCAACATCAAATCATTAATTATTTGGCAAAAAAAATTACTTAGAAATAATTTTAAATTGTTAAACGCAAAAAAAAAAAACGGAGCCTAAATTTTATGTTTACCTTGGATGTCCATATATTTTTTTTTTTTTGATCAAGAAACTTGCATTGAAAAACATTAAGAGTACAACAAATGTGCAGGGAGAATTGAAGGATCCCAAATTACATTGAAAAAAAAAAACGGAGCCTAAATTTTATGTTTACCTTGGATGTCCATATACACGAGCCTTTTGGGATCCTTTGAATGATCCAAGTTAAGTCCAATATACTAAAAAAAATAACACCTCAAAAGTTGCTTCACGGATCTATCTGGCGGGCCGTGACATTAGAGTATGCTGATAAAATTCAAAATTAGATTTCAAATCCCCATGCTTCCCGCTCTCACATTATTTTTAAATCCAAAGTTGTTTCTCCTCCATTTTCATGTCACATTCTGAAATCAATAGATGTTTCGTGTTTCTGAAGTCCCATTTTTTTAAGTTTTCTTTTTGGAAAATCTTTTGCTTTCAACAGATTTTAAGCTGAATTAGGGATTTAGTTTTACAATATTTTTCATAATGAGCGGAGATAATTTTACGAACGGGATACCCAAAGTCCGTCCGGTTCTGGGTGACGTTACAAATCGACCAGTCAAGAGAGGGTTTTCTTCGATTTCGGAGAAGTCAGGGTTTGATTCCAAGGGAGAAGCAGCTTCCCAATTTGCTAAACAAGCACGTGTAGGTCCAGAAAATCTCATCAAAGAGAAATCTGAAAACCCCCAATTTGAACCAAACCCTAAACCTATACCTACTTGCAGCGGCGACATTGATACTTCAAAAGAGGATTTAGTGTCGGTCAATGACAAATTCGGTGAGTCGAAACAAGGGTTCGAATTGTCTGATAGTGAGGATACGTTAGGTGAAGGTGTTGCGGAAGCAGGTCATAAATTAAATGAGAATGGTAGGAACGAGGGTCAAGATCTGGGCGTCGGAAGATTGGCTTCGAGCAAAGGCGGGTGTATTGAGTGGTCGAGGTTGCCTAAACCATTCTCTCAGAGTTCTAAGCCATTTGAATTGGAGAGGTGTGTGGGACTCAAGAATGATGGCTACACGAATTCGGATGCCGATGGTATGCTCAAAGCTTGCTCTTGTTCTTTTTGCTTGAAAGGTAACTACTTTAGCTTATTATCTCGGATTTTGTTGTTTGCTGCATTTGTGGGTATGAATGGTTTATCTCGTAATATATTGTTTAATTGGGATATGCGTGCTTTACACTGATAATCAGCTGCTTACATTTGGTCGGACCTTCATTATCAGGATCTCAAGGGTCGAATTGCTGGTCAGTTAAATTAGTGCTTTGCTCTACTTTGCTTAGGTTTGTTGTTCCTTTCTGTATATATGTTTTCGACATTTTCTCAGTTTCGAAGAAAAGTCAGAAAGAAGCAAGAATTTTAGTTCACGAAAGTAGCAAAGGGAATCAGGCTGACATAAGTAACCAGGGAAACACCTGTAAATCTTCAAAATTAGAATTCGACCTCACTAGTCAGTGGAGATCACTCTTTCTTAAGATGGAGGATATATTTGTTAATGAAGGCAACCAGCTTGTAAGTTTGATATATTCTTCTTCAGCCATATATTAATTTCTCATGCCTCTTTTGATTAATGCAAGGCTTTGGTTCACATTTGACTTGTTCAATCTGATATCTTGGATTTTGGACACTTTGAAGGTTTTATCTTTAACCGATGCTTCATTGCCGGAGTTCATGGCTACTTATTAATAGGATAAATTCATAGGGTTTCTAATTTTCAATATCTTGAGTAGGAAACTTCATTTATATTCTCATATGTGATGGATACAATTGAACTTTGATTGGCAGCAAACCAGTTACACTGCACTGAAAGATTTGAGGGAGAATTGTAAGATTGATCTAGAGCGAATAACCGGGATGCCTTCAGAGAAATAGAAGTGTGATTGTGATGCTTCATCTGATTGCTTGTTTTTGTTTGCAGTTGTCTGAAAAAATGCAAAATGTATGATCTCAGTTTGTAACTACTGTTATTTCTTAGTATGCGTTTAAAGATATTTTCAAGTTTAGTGAACCTCTCATCTTATTAACTATTTTGCTTGTGTCTTCTACTTTGTCCTGTTTTCTTTGCCAGTCTCCAACAAATTTGGTTCTGAATTGAATTACTCTCTGCATTTTAATTATAATGTAATACAATTCAATCTAAATGCAAAACAATTTCCTACTTGCTTGAAACAATAATACAGGTGGTTGAGACTATGACTGGTGTGGGTGGATTTCTTTGCTACCAAGTACCATTAATGTTCTCTGGCCAAAAAAAAAGTACCATTAGTGTTCATGTGCCTCTTGTCAGGGTTTTTTTTAGCCTCTGGACTTGGTTGATTATGCATTATTGCATTTACTGTGGGTTAGGTAAGTGAGTATAGTGTGGGAGGGTCTATGCATCATCCCTAATGAAGATGGTAGGTTCTACTTAATAGTATGAAACTGAATTGTTTGCTTTCTCGTAGCATGTAATAATGACTTGGGGTGCTGATTTTAAAAGGATTAGGTGTGCAGAAATTTCTCCAACTTCTACCGTTGAATGTTTATGTTTTAATATGGAATTATATCAGCGGGTTGCTCATTAATTCTGATTACCAAATTGAAGACTTCATGCATTTGCTTGTTTTCTTTGAGTGATTGAATATAGATTTACTGTGGCACTTGATTACCGAGATGTTAGGCAATTTTGGGTGAAAAACTCTTTTTAAATTATTATTGGGAAAAATGGCTCCCAAAAACTATTATTTGGCAAAATGACCCTCAAACTTGTCAGGTCGGCAGACCTCGCGTTGTGTAGGACGCGAGGTACGACATCGCATTCTGCACAACGCGATTTTAGTCGATGTGGCATTACTGTCCGTGTTAACGGTTTCACAGTACCTCGCGTTTTGCAGAACGCGAGGTCCACGAGAAATTGAAACGGCGGCTGGAATATATTAGAACGCGAGGTCTATGCATTTCTGCCCTGAACCACAAGCAAAAACAAGCGTGGGTAGGCCTGTTCGAGCGTGTAAATCGTATATTTTTAGCGATCATCGAGTTTAGGGTCGTAGTACTGGAAATTTGTATCTTATGATACCAACATGGTTAATTTTCGTCCATTCTACAATGGTTTAAAATGGCTTCGAAAACCCTATGCTATCATCTTTTTTTGAATGAAGTTGCATTTGAACAAATGTCGATAGGCATGTTCGAGCAGAATTTCATACGTAGAAATTTTAAATTTTTAGCTAACATCGACTTTGGGGTCGTAGTACTGGAAATGCTCTATCGTATGACACTGACACGGTCAATTTCCGTCTATTCTACACTAACTTAAAGTTGTTTCGAAAACACTATCATAACATATTTTTTTGAATGATTGAAAATATAAGATGGCGTACTGTATAAATCGAAGTAGACTGACTTTATTGATTCGATTGTCATGGGCGAACTCGCATATACAAATTAAAAATAATTAATTAATACGAGGGGCTGAGCGATTAGGACACTTAGGAGCTGTGTGCCTAGGATTTCGACATATAGAACAATGTTTCGTTTGTCCGGTTTTCTCTCGATGTTCGACCAAATCCTCGGCACAGTATATTCTTGTAGAAGGTGGACGTCCTTTGGCTCGTAGTAGTGCTGGATCTGGGCGTATGATCGGTTCAGTGTCCACAGCATTCGGATCAACCTCATTTTCGATTGGAGGAAACTTTTTTTCGTAAACCTTAAGCACCGTTTTGAGTAAGTATACTGGATCAACCATATGCATGTATTCTATTCGTTGGTTAGTGCAAGCAGCAATGGCGTGTGCGCACGGGTATTTGAAAGTTTGGAAAATTCCGCACTCGTAGGTTCTTTCCCTCAGATCTACCACGTAAGCGTTGTGCTGAATGTCTTCCAACCGCCTAGAAAATTCCGCAACACGAAACAAGTGTCCTTCTCGCGAGAAGAGAGTTGCTTGCATCTGTCTTGATTGGCCCAATTGAATATGCAATCTTGTGCGGAAATCTGGATGGACTTTGTGTCCACCTGTCATTTACTCAGTTGCTTGCCTGCCCAAGGTTGCAAAAAGGGTAGCTAAACGATAATAGGTCGCTTTGACAATGGAAGTGATAGACAACTGCCGAATTCCCTTCAGTGATGAGTTCACTGCCTCAGCCAAGTTCGTTGTCATGTTACCATAACGTTTACCCTCGTCATACGATCGAAGCCATTTTTCTTTTGGGATTTTTTCAAGGTATTCTGCGCCTTTTTTGTTTCTCGCTCTCAGTTCCTCCAGCAGGTCAGACACCTCTTGTTTGTAGTGTGAGTTGCCTACGGGATGACAGTTGAATAGTTATTGGAGTAAGAAATAATAAAATGGAGTAAGAAATAATATAGTAAATGAAAATGACATAAGGACGTACCCATATCGAGCACCATTTGACGTTCATCACGGTTCTTGTATTGCAGCAGGTAGTTTGGGGCTATGTGCCGCAAGCAGAAACGGTGGTGAATGTATGGAGGCTTCCAATAGTAACCCAAATTTTGTATCGCCCACAGCAGCGCTGTGCCTCTGTCAGAAATAACACACACCCCTTCATCCCTTCTTCTTCGTATTACATGATCGAGGACATATTTTCGTAGGTTCTTAAGGAAGAACGTCCAAGACTCCAAATCCTCCTTCGGGACGATTGCGAATGCAACAGGAACGCATTTGCGATTGTCGTCCTGTGCTATAGCTAGAAGTATGATCTGTGTATATCTTCCGTACAACCATGTGCCGTCGATTTGGACCATCGGTTTGCAGTGCTTGAATGCGTTGATGCACTGGGGGAAAGTCCAAAATAACCGGTGGAATTGAGAAACACCTCGAACGACACGATCATTTTCGTATGCCAGAACCGTATCAAGTTTGACAACCATTCTGGGGATGTGTTTCTGCAGGAGATTAAGCCACGGCGCAACTCTTTGTAAGATTCCTCCCATCGGCCATACAATTCCTCTTTGGCCTTTTTCCTTGCATACCATGCTTTCGAATAACCTGGACGGAAGCCGGTGACAGCTAGAGCTGCAGCCTGACATGTGGGGACCGACACAGTGGGATTTGTTTTCACCAGTGTGGAAAAGATGTCCGCGAGGTACTTTGCATCCAGGTTCTTGTGATCCTGGTTGAGGCTAGCAACGGAGCATGTATGGGGCCCCTCAAGTTTTGTTATTTTCCAACGGTTGCCTGCCCTCTTCAACTCTGATATACAGATTTTTCATTCACAGCCTTGATCCTTTTGGACGCAGTGAGCCTTGTAATATTTGGCTTGGGTTTTCTTCACCGTCGTCTCAACATTATGACGAAGGTTGTACTGCTTAACTGCCGCCATTGCAATTTCCTTGTTCGAGAACGCCATACCAATTCTTAGTTCACCATCAGAACGGTGGACTCGGCCATCTATTGTGTCGTCATGGGGAAAATCAGGGACGTCCATTGCATCCATATCAACCGTTGTGAAGTGGGATGGTGGCTGGAACATAGAAATTGGTCTTGCGTCTACAGGAAAGTTGGTGGCAGTCGGTTCTTCGTCCAAATCTGGTGGTGGAACGGTAGTGTCTTCTGGGTCTTCTGGTAACTCTGTCAAGTCTTCTGGTTCGGGATAGAATGGCCCCAACTCGTCTCCGTCTTGCCCGGGTTCTCTAATCGGTTCTTCGTCAGAAGCATCCTCCGAGAGCTGGAATAGTAAAGCTTCGTCGATCACTACCCTTCGAGGCGAGGATTGGGGTCGATGAGCGGGAGACCTCTCACGAGATCGCTCACGAACCTCATTTCCAAGACCAAAATCAAGATCACCATAAGAAGAATGTATTCCTATAGATTGTTGAACGTACTCCATGCTAGGGACATACGTTGAGTGTCGTCCATATGAGGAATCATGGTCGTGCATAGCGTAAGAAGACGACGCTCCCTCACCCCTAAAAGAAGAATGTCTCCCCATAGATGATTGACCGTAGTCGGTGCCAGGGACATACATTGAGTGCCGACCATATGATGCTTCATGGTCGTGCGTAACGTAAGGAGCCGACGTTCCCTCCCCCCAAAACTATAAGGATTGTATGGATTGTATGGACTGTACGATGCATTTGTTGGTGCATCGAATTCATCGTTTGGGGGTTGGTTCAGGTCGAACCCGATACTAGCTACGCAGGACTGCCTTGGATGAGCAGATGACGATGCACCAACTTCGTTGTCTCGGCAGAGTAGGCTAAAATCACGTCGTAGACCTGCGGTCGGGCTATCAACGTTGGCATTCGGATCGAAGTCGAAATTCGCCCGGCCCCAGCTTGGTATTTCGACAACTGGATTAGAATCGGAGAATGATACATACAGCTCGAGGGGCGTTCCAATTGAATACTCGAAGTGGGCTTCCATCATCATTTGCACATCAGCATTTTCCGCAATTTGGCATATAGAGTACTGTAAAGGGTCTATAGATATTGGCACCCGATACTTCACGTCGGACAAACGATGATTATCGAAATGAGGGACTTTTGCCTCCAGTTCCTTGACCAACTTCTTGAACGATAATCTCCTCGGAAGCTTTATCGTTACCGGATCTTCGTAGTGAAAAAGGATGCCGAGTTCGGTACCCTCGAATATCTGCCCATCGTAGTAAACTTGCGTAGTAACGTCTCGTCCGGCCATTTGAATATTTTATGAAAGACTTTTGAAATTTTGATACTTAGAAAATTCTAGGAATTGATTACCAATTGAAACTTATATTTTCGTTTTATGGTTCTTCTTCATATATAGGCAAAATTATTGGCCCTTGCAATCCCGGAGAATCTGGTTGTGTAAGGCAAATAATGGTTCCGAGAGGTAACTTTGCTTGTCCATTACCTAAAACCGATAAGCAGGTAAATGATGAACAAGTCAGGAATGGCGTGTGCCTGGGAGACAGTCCCCTAACTTTCGACAAGTAAGGGATAGAGTTGATGGGAGGCAGGGTTAACCAGTACCTCGCGTTCTGAACTTAGGTTTAGTTCTTCGATCATTTGTTGTTTTCTTTGTCTACGCCTGTACATAAAAAGTTGCAGCTCCTCCACAGCCGCATCAACATCCGGTGAAGACGGTGCGTGTTCAGTGTTCAGAGTAGGTTCTATGGGTGCAGACGTACTACCTTCGCCGGCGTTGACAAACTTAACATTGAAATCGACGTCTCTAGCTCCGACGGAATTGAGCCGGTCATACATGTTACGAACGTCTGTTTCGTTCGTAAGCTTCATAACGTAGTGCGTTTCATTAGCTGACGGTGTTGGGATTCAACATTCCATGGAAGAAATTTGTTTGTCGGTGTGTTTACTAACCTCGATTGTTGTCAACTGTATTAAATCTTTCAGTGACACTTTGCCGGTGATTGTTGACTCAAAATAAGTATCGAGAAAATAAAATGTTGCCTTAAATTTTGCCATAAGGTGAGCAAGGATTGGGTGTTTATAGAGAATTTGGAATGAGTAAATGATGGTGGAATTTGTGGGTATTTATAGGAAAGGAAAAACACCATATAAGTAAATTTAAGTCGTATTTTATTTAACAAAACTTTCAACATGTATTCTTTAATAAGTAAATTGAGACAACTACATAAATTATCTATAAAATTTGAAACTATATATTCAGTAGCTCGGGCGGGCAAATTTGATCCACATTAACAAATGTAATCGGCACCCGCCGCATCTGAAAATGTTGGCTGCCACGGCAGAATGTCGATCTGAATCCGCCCCCGCTTCTTAAAAGTCATTTCGTTTCAAAACTGTAGCCGGGGATCCTCTCGACGGCGGCTACAGAAGCTGCCATTGAAGCCACTACTGCAGCACACAACCTCCAAAATATTGCGATATGTCGGTAAATATTAAGGTATGTACCCCCGCGGAACACAAATCTTTAAATGAACTCCAACTATCATAAAGGAACAAAATTTCGGACATAAAAATTGCAACGGAAAAAAACGCAGCATTACACGATCTCATTTTCAGCTGACCTAAACTAAACTTAACTGGTTACAAAAATTCATCTGCGTGCATATATATATATATATATACAAACATCTCATAGACCTCGCGTTTTGTACAACGCGAGGTTTGCATGACCTCACGTCCTACAGAACGCGAGGTTGCCACGTCATCATATTCACCTCCCTCTATAAATAGCAAACTCTTGGAGAGACAAGGAGCACCCACAGAAATTTTTTTCTGTATTCACGTAAGCAGTTTCCGCATGCAGCTACTAATGGCAACATAGCGCGTATTTTGGAAGTTTTGTTTTAATTTAACTTCCAAAATATTGCGCTATGTCGTTATTTTTAGTTACTACTAAAAACATAACGCGTATTTAGTATGATTCATTATTGTTATTATTATTATTATTAGTATGATTATTATTGTTCTTATTATTATTGTTATTATTATTACTATCATACTAATAATTTTTATTGTTAGTATCATTTATTATTATTGTTGTTATTATTATTAATCTTATTATTATTTTAATTATAATTATTATTTTTATTATTATTTTTATTTTTATTATTATTATTATAAATAAAAATTGTAATATTAAATGAGTTTCCCGCCTTAAAATTCTTCATTTAAAAAACCCCACGACCTCGCGTTTGTTCATTGACGCGCCTTTTTAATGAACCTCGCGTTCTATAGGACGCGAGGTACATGAATATCGCGTTTTACAGAACGCGAGGTTCATTAACCTCGCATCCCAAACGACGCGAGGTCTTATATAAATTGGAGGTTTTTTTCTAAAACCCTCCACAGAACGCGAGTTCTATAGAAATTTTACAAAAATTTGTCAGCAACTTTTATATATCGTTCGATCACATGGAGCCCTTGCTACGCAACCAAGCGAGTCACTGCAGTGAATATTGGCGAAACAATGAAGATGTATTATTTTTTCCCTTTATTTTCTAAATTTTTTAATTAAATTATATTCTTTTAGTTTTACTAACTATTTTATTTTATTTTTTCGCAGGGATACGAACGTAACTTACAATGTTACCTTAACCGTATCACCGTCGCACCCGTTAATGTTGTTATGCGTTGGATTGAGCGGGCTAGTTTTGGGCACATAGCTCGCTATATAGGGGGTGAAGGTTAGACCGTCGTTGATCAGCGCGCTGATAGAACGGTGGAGACCCGAGACGCACACGTTTCATCTTCCATTTGGCAAGGCAACAATCACGTTGAAGGATGTTGCCTACATTCTGGGTTGCCTACAAATGGCAGCGTTATTACTGGTATAGCGATGGCACATTGGCCAACCCTATTTGCTGAACAAATGGGCGTGATGCCCCCTGATGACGTGTGAGACGGAGGGAAAATTTCTCTATCGTACTTGGAGGACAACTTTGGAACCCCTCCCCCCGATGCGGATGAAGTTGCACTTCAGGTATTTTTTTATTTAAAAATTAGGATGTCATTATTATATATTTAGTATGCTTTTATTATATTTATGATTAAATTAAAATTATTTATTTGCACATTAGGCTGGCTTATGAATTTTTTAGAATGAATTCAGTAAATATTTAGGATCCTTTTAATAAATATTTAGGATAAATTATAAATTTTTAGGATAAATATTTAGGATGAATTCAGTAAATATTTAGGATCCTTTATTAAATATTTAGGTTGCCTACATTAAATATTTAAATATTTAGGATAAATTACAAATATTTATTTACAAATTAGGATTAAGTTACTAATTTCTTTGGATGCATTTATTAAATCTATATTTAGGATGAACTTATAATTTTTTTAATTAGGATGAACTTACAATTTTTTTAATTAGGGTGTCTTTATTAAATTTATATTTTTACAGCGGTGTGCGCGAGCCCACATCTTGCGCATTATTGGCGGAATATTAATGCCCGACAAAACTCGCACAAAAGTGCACGTTATGTGGCTTCGTCATCTGACAAATTTAGATGAGTCTGGACGAAAATCTTGGGGGTCAACTGTCTTGGCGTTTCTTATCAGAGACCTCTGTAGAAACGTTGACGCCTCCAGAGCATCGATGGGAGGATGCTGTTTATTCCTGCAGGCTTGGGTTTGGTTACGGATCCCTACTTTGACACCACAGCTTAGGGTGCCCACCGCTGTGTTATTTCCGCTTCTACGGAGGTACTACATAATCTACTATATTTTTTTATTAAATTATTTTATTTAACGATGTTTTTCATTATTTAAAGGTGGACCACCGCATTATCCCACACCGGCCTGCCGGAGTCCCAGAAAGAATATAGATATAGATTCGATGCCTTGACAGAGGACAAGGTAATTCAACGATTATTTTGATTTTTTCCATACTATTTTTCCAATAATATTTCATATAATCGTTACAAACTTTTTCATTATTTTTAGTTCCTGTGGACGCCCTACGATTCAGAGGAGATTCACCAGATTACTCCACCAGATATTGTGCAAGAGCGAGACCTCTGGATTTCCGTCGTGCCGTTGCTGAACTACGAAATTTGCGTGTGGCATTCTACGGATAGGGTACTCCGACAGTTCGGGTACGTCCAAAATGTTCCACCCCCTCCGCAAAATATGGACTCCTTCCACAATCTTACGCGTCAGGGGAAGACGGAGGTTGACTGGGCCGAGCACCACGCTAGCTGGATAGCACTTTGGGCTCAACGATTTCACAGACGCCCAGAGTTTCTCCAACAAATTATGGTAGGGGGTCATTCGGTCGCTTTCAATTATGACCAGTGGTATAGGAACAATGGGATGCCACATATCCTTACTCAGGCCGAGCGCGAAGCAGGACTTCCCCAGCAACCCCAAAACCGCCCACGCGGGAGCCGGCGAGCGAGCCAGACCCAGAGCTAGAGGCAGAGCCAGAGGCAGTCGACGCAGCGCGGTCCGAGACCACGACATGACACTCCAGGGGCATCATCTTCTGCCGCACCATTGCATAGCGGTCCATCGACTTTCCAGCAGACAATGCCTCCACCCCAGTACGGCTCCACTGATGCCTATCGTCCCCATACGCCCACGACTGACCTTATGCTTATCGATTATCCACAGCTGCACCCTCAGTATGGGTTTCCGATTGTGGAGAGTACGCCGATCGGTAGCTTATTTTACTCCCCTCCTGCGCCCAGCACAGATCCGCATATCGCGCACGGTGGTTAGGATGATAGGGACCAGGGACCACCACACGATGGAGACAGGAGGTATCCGGACCGTGAGCGTCATCCACCCGACTGCGGAACGGGTGGACATAGGCATTTTTAGTCTTTTTTTTTTACTGTTTTCTACTTATGTTTTTAATATTTATGTAAAACACTTTTGAATTTTATAATGTCGTATTATAATTTTGTTTACGTATTATAATTTTGTTTACATATTATAATTAAACTTTATAATGTTTATTTAATTTTTGTTTTTAATAAGTTTAATGAGATTACTAAACCGAAAATCGACATTAGTTGAAATGCAACTTCAATAAAAAAAAAGATGATGGCATAGGGTTTTCGAAGCCATTTTAAATCATTGTATATTGGACGGAAATTAACCATGTTGGTATCATATGATAGACAATTTTCAGTACTACGACCCCAAACTCGATGATCGCTAAAAATATACAATTTATACGCTCGAAATTGGGCTCGAACAGGCCTACCCACACTTGTTTTTGCTTGTGGTTCAGGGCAGAAATGCACAGACCTCGCGTTCTGTAGAACGCGAGGTCTGTGCGATATATTCCAGCCGTCGTTTCAATTTCTCGGGGACCTCGCGTTCTGCAAAACGCGAGGTACTGTGAAACCGTTAACACGGACATCAATGCCACGTCGACTAAAATCGAGTTGTGCAGAACGCGATGTCATACCTCGCGTCCTACACAACGCGAGGTCTGCCGACCTGGCAAGTTTGGGGGTCATTTTGCCAAATAATAGTTTTTGGGAGCCATTTTTCCCAATAATAATTTAAAAAGGGTTTTTCACCCAAAATTGCCGAGATGTTAGATCATATGGACAGGGATGGACTGAGGGGAGCTGGCAGGGTGGTCGCCCTCCCCCCTAAAATTTTAAAATTCTTATACGAGTTTAAATTTTTAAAAAAAATTCTATCTATTTTCTATTAAAAATTTATTTTTGCCCCCTAAATTTTTATAAGTTTGCTTCTTAGAAATTTATAGGTTCGTCTCTTAACTTAAAGTCATGTGTCTGTCTCTGAATATGAAAGTGTATGGCTAAGAACGACTTTTTGTTAATGTTAAATATCCTTTGATTTTTGTTTCAAACTTCTTTTATGGGTTAATTACTTTTATAGTCAACACCTAAACACAACACGAAATCCGTTAATTTAATTGCAAATTACAATATTTTCTTGAAAAGACAAATTACAATATCTAAATATATTTTAATTTGTAATTAAAATAAGATTTAAAAAAATTGTGTTTAATAGGTTAGATGATTAGATTGTGTTTAGTATTTGTTGAGCTCAACATGAACATGATATTTTATTTCGTAATAGTAATTCTTTGAGCGTCAAGTTGCAGATGAAAGCTGCTTTTGAATAAAATCTGTGGTCTGTTTCATGAACAAAGATGTTTCCGGCAGCTGAGGATAAGCATAGAATGTATGAATGGCATTCGGATACTCTACCAGATACGCTTCTTTCCCACTTTTCTTCAATCCCTCGTAATACCTCTTTTGCCACTCTTTCAATGGATCGAACCCTCCCACGAACACGATCGTCGCCGGATATTCCACGCCGCTAATATCTTTGCCGTTTGGCCCGAAAACGTTCGCCGCCGGGTGGTCCCTGTCTGATCCTTCTGGCAAAAACGCTTTCCACAACCAGTCTAAACGCTCCCTTGAAATGAACGGTGCTCCCTCCAGCTGGATTTCGGCTTCGGTCCTTTCTTCTCCGCCGAAAAACGGTTGTATTGCTATAATCCCAATCACCCTCAAGTTGCGAAATTTGTGTTCGTTAGCTTTGACAGCTACGTGATGGGCCAGGTTCCCTCCAGCGCTGTCTCCCGCGATGAAGCAGTGTTTCAGGTCGGCATTAAGACCTTCCGCCCAGTGGTTCACATCGTCAATGAACTTCAATACTTTTACGCCGTCTTCGTACTGGGTAGGACACCGATGCTCCGGGGAAAGCCGGTAGTTGACGGAGATAACAATGGCCGTAAGCTCTCCGGCAAGTCGTCGGCAGAAATCGTCGTAAGGCTTTGAATTAGGAGCCATGAAGGCAAAACCCCCACCATGGAAAAAGACTATGACTGGAAAAGTAGCTGATTCACGAGCTTCGGTGCCAGTGCCGGTGGGCGTGTAGAGACGAAACCAAAGGTCGCAGGAACTGTCGACGACGATATCCGAGGACTTAACACCGTTTACAGGGTTGTTGGAAGCCGATGATTTGAGGTCGAACAGGTTCATAAGAGTTCGATTGACTGTAAAATTGGAGCGGCGGCACATATCGATGCCAAATGACATGACGGAAACGAAAAGCCGAACACTCCATGGAAGCTTTGGTGAAAGTTTAGTTTTGTTGGACATGGTGTGGTAGGAGTTTACGTATGAATATCATTTAAATAAGGGATATATTACTGAACAGAATTCTCCTCCCTCCATATTATGGATCTAATTGGGTTGAGTCTAGGGTATTAAAAATTACGCAACCAAAATATTAAAAAATACTAAACATGAAATGTTACCACACAACTTATAATGTTATATTTTTCGATAAAATTATAAGTTTATAACTTTTTGATAAGTTTTCAAACTTGATTTGTGATTTTATGACAAGTTTTGAAATTTGGTTTGTGATAAGTTTTGAAACTTGTTGTGAAACCATGAAACCTAAATGTAATTAAAAGGCTTAATAGTAAAAAATATGCTCAATTTGTATCTTTTTTTCTCAGTTTGGCGCCTAACGTTTCTTTGCCACTTTAGTGCCTAACGTTTCATTTTGTAATTCAAATTGGGTTTTTTTTGTGATGGGCCTTAAAAATTTTCTGTTATCCAATAAAAACACAACATGTGGTATATTATAGTATTTTTTAAAATTTATATTTCTAAAAATCAAAAAATCTTTAATTTTATAAAAAAAATCAAAATATTTAATTTCTCTAAAACCCCAAACCCTAGATCACTAAATTCCTCCCCTCCCACCACTGATTCAATCACCACCGACCACCCTTGCCTTCGCCGGCCCCTCACGACTGAAAGCCCTATGATCCCGTCGTCGAAAATCGGCCAATGAACCATCGATTGCTCCGTCGACGAACATCTAAAAATGAAGGAAAAGAGATCGATTATGCTTCTAACTGACGGCTAGAGGGTGGGGATTTTGAACGGTGAGGTACCCGGCGTTTGGATGTGTGAACGGTGAACTGCTGGCATGTGGGGGATGCTGAACGGTGAGGGAGATGTGATTTAAGGGTTTGTTTGAAAGAAGTTAAAACTTTGAGTTTTTTAAGAAATACATAATTTTAAAGTAATTTAGGAAATAAATAAATACAACATGTCAAGTGTCATTTTATAATTGGTTAACAAATTTTTTTTGTTAAGATATATGTTTTGATATAATAATTAAAAAATTGATTTGGACTAAACTAAAAAAGATTTCAAAATATTTTGTAAGTCCAAACAACTTGAAAATATGTTTAAAGGTTTTTACAAGGCTTTGGAATAACTTAAAATATTTTTAAAGTACCCAAACCTATAATTTTAATTTTACCGTACCGGTACGGAATACACCGTATCGATGCACTTTAGGGTAGCCAAAACCTATACCGATACATTTTTGCCGTATCGATACATAGTGCTTTAAAACTTCCAACGACTAGTTCGCGTACTGATACATTTGTATCACGTATTGATAAGCCTTAACCGCTCCTAACGGTCTTTTTCCCAACGGCTATTTAAAATGCAGGTCGTACCGATACGCATAAGCTGAAGTAGGCTCAACGGCTAGTTTACAAGAAGGGCGTATCGATACAGTGACACGAGTATCGATACCCTACTGTCCAGAACTGCATTTATAGAGGAAAATAAAGACCCTAAACGACTCCAAAACATCCCCAACGGCTAGAAGCTCATTTGGAAGTATAAAAGGGACCTCCAAGCATCTATAGAAGACTAATGATCCTCATGTCAACATATTATGATCAAAGAAAAATATCTTAGTCCCTAATTGTGTCATTCTTCTATAAACAAAGCACTTGTAAGCTTGAATGTTTATGTATGCTCGAGCTTGAATATTTTGGGTTAGTGTTTAAGAGTGCAAACATCAATCTTGTAAGAGGGATTTTAGTTTGCTTATATTTATCTCTTGTAAAGAGGGTTTGATCAAGTTTTGGGTTAGAAAGCTTTGATCGTTGTAAGAGTTTCCACCTAAGCCTAGAAAAAGGGACGAATTTCTTAGTAAATTTGTTTGAAATCCTTAGTGGGGAAGCTAAAGTAGTGTGTTAGGCTCGATGATCACCTACAATCGATGCTTTCCAAGTGGTGGAGAAGTTGGAGTTTTGAGTGTTTGAGTTGGTGGTAAAAATTAAGAATTAAACACAAGGATTTAGAGTGGTTCCACTTTCTAACCCAAAGCATACATCCACTACCTTGGAACGCCACCAAAGATTTCCCAAATTCACTAAGAATTTCGTCCCCTTTTCTCGGATGAGGAGGGAACCGTTACAACGATTAAGATATCTACCCTTAGCTTAATCAAACACTCTCTTACAAGTGAAATTTAAAACAAACAAGAAATTCCTCTAATAGGTATGTGTTTGCAACTCTAAGCACTCACCCAAAACCTATACACTTGAGCATACATAAAATTTTTAGCTCACAAATGTTTTGTCTATACAAGAGAATAACAATTAAGCTCTAAAGACAATTTGACATCATAATGTTGTTACAATTGAAGCATTAACCTTCTCTTGATGCTTGGAGGTCCCTTTTATACTCCTAATTGAGTCTATAACCGTTGAGGACCGTTGGGTTGAATTAGAGTTGTTGGAGCCTTTATTTCCCACCATAAATGTAGTTCTGCAGCTTAGCATATCGATACCCTTGAATCCGTATCGATACGGTCCCGATAAGGAAACAACTATTGAGCACTTACAGTTTGTGCGTATCGATGCGCGTGGCAAGCATATCAGTACGGTCTTGCAATTTAAAAGACTGTTGGGGGTAGTAGGGTGTATGAGTATGCGATACAACTGTATCAGTATATGAACTAGCCGTTGGATATTTAAAACACACCGTATCGATACGGACAAAGCTTATTGGTACAGGTTTTGGCTACTGAAATTTCACTGTAGCTAAACCATAAGGCGTATTGATATGAGCACATCTTTTCACGACAAGCAAACTGATCTGGAGGTTTTACCATTAGGACCTATTACCCGTTCCAAGGCAAAGAAATTCAGGAAGCTCTTTTCCTTACTTGTGCTACAATTCCTGATTCATTTGAGTATGTTCATGCCTTAGAACATAAACTTTATAATGTGTTGCTTGCTGATATGTGACATACTTAGGTTATACTACGTATTAGGTATGATAAATATGTATATAATATGCTAAGTATGCTTGCATTGTGATTATAGTGTGTTTATAATATGCTAAGTATGTTTGCGTTATGCTTATAATGTGTTTACATATTTTAAATAAGATTACAAGACTATTTATGCATTTTTGTTGTGTTTTAGTGAAGGTACACTATTGGGCAACAGCTCAAAGGCTTCATGCTAGCTCGGTTGAAGCTCACGAGAGTGTACACAACTCACCTTCAGCTCAAAGGAGTGTAAGCAGCTTAACTCAGCTCACTTCACTTCCAGCTAGCTGAATTCAGCTCATTCTAGCTCCAGTCAGCTCAACTTCAGCTCCACTAGCTCAACTCCAGCTGACGAGTCCAAAACCAGCTGAAAATATATCATGCATGTGGGAGAGTGTCCAATGGTATGTGGGCAGCCAAGTGTACGTGTGTGAGGTGATGTGCATGTGTGTGCATGCACCATCCATGCGTGACCAGCCCCTATTTTTGCATGAGCCATGCGTGAATCAGCCTAGGGAAGTATGTGTGAAGCCGAACCATACTTCATTTGAGCATTATGATAAAATGTATGTTGCTTAAAAATCACTAAACTCTAAGGCGTATTGATATAGTATCAAACTGTATCGGTACAGTTACTTAAAAATCACTGGTTTGACTACTTTAAAAGCATTTTAATTTATTCCAAAGCCTTTTAAAAACCCTTCAACAAATTTTCAAGTTGTTTTTAACTAAAAGCATTTTTAAATTCTTTTCAATTTAGTCCAAAACATTTTTCAATTATTATATCAAAATATATATTTATACAATCTCCCCCTTTTTGATATAATAAAACCAACTTGAAATATTTTTTGAGATTCTCTCCCTTAGTATTTAAAAATTTGAATAAGAGATTTTTAAAATTTATATGAAGTTAAAGCTTCCCCTTATTCATTTGAAAAAATCAATTTTTCAAATCATTTCTCCCCTTTTTGTTATATCAAAAAGAATTTAAAAGACATTAAGCTCAATATAACATAGGAGGTTAAAAAATTTGACACAATTAAAAACTTTGGTTTTAAAATTGCATCCCCCTTACTCAAAGCATCAAATATTGTTAGTCCAACAATATGATAATCTAGTTGTAAAGAAAAAATAATCTAATTTAAAACAAAAACAACTAGAACTTTTACCAACACTTGAACTTCAAGGGAGGATGTGAAGTCTTCCTTCTTCAAGTGTTCTTTCTTGTAAGTATGGATCTCCCCTCAAATTTGGACTTGTTGATCATTATCCATCACACCTAACATAAGACAATCAAGTAATTTTTGGTATCTATATTAATTTGGATCCATATACGTTAGTGGCGCATAATTTAGTCCCCTTAGGAATCCATTTTACAATTTCATCATTTTTATGTGAAGTGATTAGTTCTTTTGGAACCCAAACACTTTTAAAATATTTTCCATTTATAAATCTAGGGACACTAGATTGTCTAACATAAAAGTTTGATTTTCCAAAACTATTTTTCTTTTCAAGCTCTTTGGAAATCAAATTTTTTTTCTTTCTTAAGATCGTTGATAAGTGCCAAAAGTCCTATATTTTCGCCCTTTAAATGGAAATTATCACTCAACCTACACTCATTTGAGCTAAATTATGGCCCTTCATGCATTGATTTCGTCATTTATGCCTTTGATCTTTATATGTTGTTTATTCTATGAAAAAGATACTGTTTGATATATGTTTGGTACTTTTGCAGGTTTGCACGCTACCAAGGCAGGAGATGCTGTGATGGCAATGAAGAAAAAGGAAGGATGGGGCAGAACCAGCTAGTAACTGACCCCAATTAAGCCAAGCCACAACTGACAGCTTCTATTGAGAGAAGCAGATTTATGAAGAATGAAGCCTTGCGGAGCAGATCCAGTTCCAGACCGATGTTGAGGCAGCAGCATGCCATGCCGCGGCAGTGTACTACTCAACCAGCCGGAGGGCAAAACAAGAAAAGTGGTAGTCGATTTGTAGAGCTTTAAATGCCGAATTTTTCTACACACTTTGTGTGGTAGTTGGAGCTCAAGAAGAGGACAAAAACATGAAGGAATGATAAAGTTGGACTTTTGGCCAAAAGTGAATAATGTATTAAATTAAAAAGATTCACTTCTTTAATAAAGTTAAGTCCAAGTCCAACTTAACTTCCTCCCCAAGAAGGATTGCCTACACCTTTCCCTATATAAGGGAGGCTTGTCGACATCATCAAGACGATTAAAATCGAACGAGAGAGGAAAATTAGAGAAGAGAGAGATAGAGAAAGAGAGCTCAATATAGGATTTAAATTTTATTATGTTCTAATTTCCTTTAGGGTTATGATTAGTTTATTTAGTAGTTGTGTAAAAACTATTGTACTTTGTTTAATACAATAAAGTTAATGTTTGCTTATTCTTGGCTTTAATCATTATTGCATACTGATCAAGAGAAAGTATTATGAGGTTATCTATTTGTTCAATATCAGGAGAGTTAAACTCACAAAACGAATAAGTACGATTTTCATCCCACGTGGTGTTAACTATCTCGGTCTAGGGATAGGTTAAAAGTTTCAGCGGCTAAAAGAAGTGTTAGAATAATTGGTGTTTGTCTTTGGTTCACGCCGGGAGGTATCATCTAATTTCAGCCATAAACCAATGTTCCGAGCTTAGGGATAAGGAGGAACCATCTAAGGACGCTTTGTTGAACCTTAACAGCATTTGCCCAAGAGCAAGGGATTACCGCGGCAGGGACTTAACCATTGCAACCGCAGTAAGGACTTAGGTTACTACCACGACAGTTTTGTGTTGTTGCATTCAAGACAGAGACAAGTCAATAGGATTCCACACTACAACGCATTCTAATCCGGCCTATTATCTCATCTTGATTTCTCTTTACTTTATTTTCTAGCTTATTTTAGTTTTAGTATTTTTAGATTACTTCAAACCCAACAATTAATTTTTGTTTTTACTTTATTTGTTTTTTAGTGCGATGAGGTATGATCAAAAGGCTAGCTCAATCCCTGTGGAGAGGATACTCGATATACTAATCATTATATTACTTGTGACATGTACACTTGCACTATTGCGGGGCACTTTTACGCGAACATCAATCATCCAGGGCATTTTGATGACTTTTTCAATAATTTGATACAAATTTTTTAAATCAATAACTTTTTGCTCAAAATGTTTTAATTTTGCCTCTAAATCCAAATTGCTTATAGAAAGAATTTCATTTTCCTTTTTCAAATTTGAGATTAATTTCTTGTTTTTGAAAAGTGATGTCTTAAATTCAAAAACCAATTCATCATAGGCATCTTGCAACTCATCAAAAGTATATGAATTAGAACTAGATGAGTTAGAAGTTACCTCCCCCTCATTGAGGGATATAAAACATAGGTGGGCTACCTCATTATTGGCGGAGTCTTCATCACTCCATTTCGCCACGTATGCTTTCTTTGAAGATGATCCCTTTTTGTTGGATTTGTGGGAATTCTTCATCTTTTTCTTCAATTCATGCTTGGATTTAGTCATCCCGCTCTTCATGAATCAAGTGAATTTCTTGAAGAGATGAATCATCTCTTCATCTTCACTTTCCTCCTCACTTAGTTCTACATGATGACATGTGGAGGATGGAAGAGCAATGGAATTCACATTAATGCCAAGCTCCATAATTTTCTTCTTCCCCATCTTCTTTATCTCTTCCTTCTTCTTCTCCTCTTTTTTTTCTTTCTTCATTATTTCATGAGTGAGAAAAGACCCCATGAGTTTATCTAGCTTCAAGGTCTTGAGATTTTTGGCTTCGATGATGGCGATCTTCTTTGAGTCTAATGACTCGGGAAGACAATAGAGAAGATTTCGAAAAAGTTTATCTTTCGGAATGATTTCTCTATAGCCTTTGAGTTCATTTGTGATGGTGGAGAATCTATCGAACATATTTGTGATGTCTTCATCCAGTTCCATCTTGAAGTTCTCACACTTGTGGTTGAGGAGGCCGATGTTGGTCTCCTTTACTTTGTTTGTTCCCTCGTATGTAACTTCAAGCTTGTCCCATACTTTCTTGGCATCTTCGCAAGAGGACATCATCGCATAGATGTTCGGGCTAAATGCACAAAAGAGGATGTGAAAAGCCTTGCAATTAAGCTCCATCTTCTTGCGATCATCTGCATTCCATTCCGCCTTTACTCTTTGTGGCACATTGGAAGATTAGAATGAAGTTCTAACATCAAATCCAAAGACTACAAGCTTTGAGATATTGTTGAAGAGTAATGGAATGGAATGTAATGTGGATGATCGCAAGAAGATTGAGCTAAATTGCAAGGATTTGCACATTTTCTTTTGTGCATTTAGTCCCAAAATCTATGAGAAGATGTTTTCTTATGAATATACCAAGGAGGTATGGGATAAGCTTGAAGTCACATACGAAGGAACCAACAAAGTAAAGGAGACTAAGATTGGTCTTAATTTCAAGATGGAACCAGATGAAGACATCACAAATATGTTCAATAGATTATCCACCATTACAAATGGACTTAAAGGCTATGGAAAAATCATTTTGAAAGACAAGTTTGTCCGAAAGCTTTTCTATTCTCTTCCCGAGTCACGAGACTCAAAAAAGACCGCCATCATCAAAGCCAAGAATCTCAAGGCTTTAAAGTTAGATGAACTTTTGGGGTCTCTTCTCACTCATGAAATCATGAAAAAAGGAAAAGAAGAAGAGAAGAAGAATGAAGAGATAAAGAAGATGGGGAAGAAGAAAATTATGGAGCTAGGCATTAACACGAATGTTGTTGCTCTCAACTCCTCCACATACCTACATGTAGATTCAAATGAGAAAAAAAGTGAAGAAGAAGAGATGTTTTATCTCTTCGAGAAGTTTGTCGATTCATGAAGAGCAAAATGGAAGAATCAAAACATGAATCGAAGAAGATGATGAATGATTTCCACAAGTCCAACAAAAATGGATCATCTTCAAAGAAAGCATATATGACAACTTGGAGTGATGAAGACTCCACCGATGAAGATGAGGTAGCCCACCTATGCTTAATAACCCTCCAAGAGGGTGAGGTAACTTCTAACTCATCTATTTCTAATTCTTATTCTTTTGATGAGTTACAAGAAGTCCATGATGAATTATTTTTTGAATTCAATGCTTCATTTTCAAAAAAACAAAAAGTTGATTTCAAAATTGAAAATCGAAAATGATTTGCTTTTAAAAATCAATTTAGAGTTTGAAGCAAAAATAAAAAAATTTGAGCTTAAAGTTTTAAATTTACAAGAATTGCTTCAGACGATGGAAAAATATCATCAAAAGGAAGTTGATGATCTTAAGAAAGAAAAACATTTCATTTCCAATGAACTCCAAAAGAAAAATAATTTAAAAAAAATAAATTTTTATGTAAGAAAATCTAGTGCCCCTAGATTTTTGAATGACAAAGTTTTTAGAAGTATTTGAGTCCCAAAAGAACTAAGTACTTTAACTAAAAATGATGAAATCACAAAATGAGTTCCTAGGGGGATTAATTTATGTGCTTCTAACGTCTATGGATCCAAAGCAATTTGGATACCAAAAATTACATGATTGTCTTATTTTAGGTGTGATGGAGAATAATCAACAAGTCAAATATTGAGGGGGAGCTCCATACACACAAGGAAAGACACTTGAAGAAGGAAGGCTTTACATCCTCCCTTGGGTTCAAGTGTGCTAAAATCTAGTTGATTTTCTTTTGTTTAATTTAATTTATTTTTATTTCAACTAGATTATCATATTTGTTGGACTAACACTTATTGATGCTTAAGTAAGGATGAGCTATTTTAAAATCAAAATTCATATTTGTGCCAAATTTTTTAACCTTTTATGTTATTTTGAACTTAAAGCCTTTTGAATTCTTTTTGATATAATAAAAATTGGGAGAAAATAGTTTGAAATATTGATTTTTCAAGTGAGAATAAGGGGAGCTTCAAATTTTAAAAAATTATGTTTCATAGTCAAAAATTATTTTTCAAAGGGGGAGAATCACAAATAAGGGGGAGATTATTAAGATATATATTTTGATATAATAATTGAAAATTTGATTTGGACTAAATTGAAAAAGATTTCAAAATGTTTTGCAAGTCTAAACAACTTGAAAATATGTTTAAGGGTTTATACAAGGCTTTAGAATAACTTAAAATGTTTTTAAAGTAGCCAAACCTATGATTTTAATACCACCGTACCAATACGATATAAACCGTATCGATACACTTTAAGGTTTCATCTACATGGAAATTCTAGTAGCCAAAACCCGTACCGATACGCTTTTGTCGTATCGATACAGAGTGCTTTAAAACTTCCCAACGACTAGTTCGCGAACTGATACGATTGTATCGCGTACCAATACGCTTTAATCACTCCCAACGGTCTTTTCCCAACGGGTATTTGAGATGCAGGTCGTACCGATACGCTCTCAGGCGTATCGACACGCATAAGTTGAAGCAGGCTTAACGGCTAGTTTCCAAGAAGAGCGTATCGATACAATGACACAAGTATCGATACCGTACTGCCCAGAACTGCATTTATAGAGGAAAGTAAAGATTCTAACGGCTCCAAAACATCCCTAACGGTCCTCAATGGCTAGAAGCTCATTTGAAAGTATAAAAGGGACCTACAAGCATCTATAGAAGACTAATGATCCTCATGTCAACATATTATGATCATAGAAATGTCTTAGTCCCTAATTGTGTCATTCTTGTATAGACAAGGCACTTGTGAGCTTGAATGTTTATGTATGCTCAAGTGTATTAGGTTTTCGGTGAGTGCTTAAGAGTGCAAACATCAACCTTGTAAGAGGGATTTTAGTTTGCTTATATTTATCTCTTGTAAAGTGGGTTTGATCAAGCTTTGAGCTAGAAAGCTTTGATCGTTGTAAGGGTTTCATCCTAAGCCTAGAAAGAGGACGAATTTCTTAGTGAAATTGTTTGAAATCCTTAGTGGGGAAACTAACGTAGTGGATGTAGGCTTTGGTTAGAAAGCCGAACCACTCTAAATCTTCGTGCCTTTTATTTTTCGCTTCCACCACCAATCACCCAAATAGTTCAACTTCTCCACCTCTTGGCAAGTTAAATCGGTTAAAGGAAATCGAACCTATCAAGACTAACAATTTTAACGGGCGTTGACGGAAAAACCAAACTTAAGTTACGAAATTAAATGTTAGGCCCCAAAACGGCCCGAAAAAAACGTTTGTACCAAACTCGAAAAAAAATATAGGTTGAGCACATTTTTATCTATTAAGCCTAATCAAAATGTATTAAATTTCAGTTGTGTGATAACATTTTAAATTGTGTGTTTCCTAACATGATAGTTTGGGTAACTTTTTATCCCTAAACACTAAACTTTAATTTTTATCCTTAAATTAAAACTTCATACCCTAGATTCACCCCACCTAATTGTGTCCCATCTATATAAATTTTAACACGTGCATTACTTGTAATTATTAGTATTTTGTTTGGGATTAATTTTGGCGGCCATCTGCCGTCATTATCGTTTGATATTAATTTGTAATAAATAAAAGTGATATTTTTTTATAGAGCTGAAAGGAAAATTTAGAAAACATTTACATATAAATTCTAAAGAAATTTCAACCACGCGTAGGCCCTGGGTAGGAATTGAGATTGAGATAAAAGGAATCTAACCCGATTCATATTCTATATAACATAAGACAAGAAGACAAGGCTTAGAGGTCTCCTCTAGATATTTTTTATATCCGATTAAATTAGACAAACCGTGGATTTTAACACAACAAGCAGTATATGAAATTGATCAAGGTATCTCTAAAATTTATTAAATTAGAATTTTAGATCTTGTTTTTCTCTCACAATATTGATGGTCTTCGGAAGAACGTAGTTTCTTTTAAGTTTGTATATGAGCTACATTTATTTTATTTTTAAATTTATTTGTGTCTTGATTTATGCGTTAATTTTCTAATTCTTTTAGTATTACGAGATAATCGACCAGGTTAGTCGAAACCGAATTATAAAGAGTTTATAAAAAGCTAAAGAGGGCTTGGACGTTGGGAATGTTTCGTATTAAAGTTGAAGTTTATAGTAGGGAAAACTACACTGGTGGTCCCTATTACCATTTTCTTATTTTGGTTCACAAACTATGTTTTTCGGCAAAATCGTCCTTTCTATTACATAGTTCTCCTGTTTTGGTCCCCCGACGTTAAATAGCTAACGGTTTTGCTGACGAGGCATTTTTTAAGAGGGGAGAGAAATGATTAAAAAAATATTTAAAAAATGCAATGTCAGCAAAATCGTTAGCTATTTAACGTCGGGGGACCAAAACAAGAAAACTATGAAACAGAAGGGACGATTTTGCCGAAAAACATAGTTTAGGGACTAAAATAGAAAAACGGTAATAGTTTGGGGACCACCGGTGTAGTTTTCCCTTTATAGTATTGAGGTCCTCTATTACAATGCATAGATGAGCGAGGAACAATCTATTCAATATTGCAATATATTTTCTTAGTGCTCCACCGTAATTGGATTGTTCGTTTTCAGCGTGTATTTCGTGAAGGAAATATGGTAGTAGGTGATAGGGGTGAGCGTTCGAGCGAATCGAGTCGAGTCAAAAAATTTTGAGTTATTCGAGTTGACGCGTCATATTTTACGACTTGAACTTAATTTGAATTTTTTTCGATTCGAGTCGAGTTTTCGAGTTTCTATACAAATTTAATTGTAATTATTTACCATGTTATAGTACGATTTGATTTCAATTTAAACGACTTTCTCTATTCATATAAGATATATATATATATATATATATATTTCTTCATATTACTTTTCACATGCATAAGTAAGATTTGTAATGTTATTTAATAAAAAAATATAATCTAAACTTCTAAAATATATTTATAATATTATTTTTAAATAAGG
Organism: Hibiscus tridactylites; assembly: GCA_958450335.1. Lineage (NCBI taxonomy): Eukaryota > Viridiplantae > Streptophyta > Magnoliopsida > Malvales > Malvaceae > Hibiscus > Hibiscus tridactylites. Next base: position 7,440,725 of record OY288272.1, on the reverse strand, counting down.
AACTTTTAAGGATAAAGTACTGATGGGGGTATAAATGAGTCAATGAATTGATGTAAAGAAAAAAAATTACAAAAAATTCGGTTGAATGATCAAATTGAATAAAATATAAAGTTAAAGGGCTAAATTAAAAAAAGAATAAATTTGTTAAAAATATGAATTGAAGTTATATAGATATTATATAGTGTTAGTGAATCATGTGGTTTAATTTTGGTAAAAAAAATAGACTTAAAACGAAAGAGAAATTAAAGAAATGGGAAACATTCAAAGTTGAGGGGCTAAATTACAAAAGTAAGAAATTTAATTTAAAAATATGAATTGAAGCTAAATAGGTATTCTAGTTTCTACATTGATTTAGGAGCATGTAGTTCATTTTTGGTCAAAATTGACTTAAAACGAAGGAGATATTGAAGAAATGAGGAAATCATACAAAGTTAAGGGGCTGAATTGAAAAAAATATGAAATTTATTTTCAAAAATATAAATTGAAGATAAATATGTATTCTACGCTGGTTTAGAAATACGTGGTTCAAATTTAGTCAAAATAGACTTAAAATGAAGGAGGAATTGAAGAAAAATGAAACTAGTGACTAAATTGCAAAACTGTAAAATTCGGTTTTTCGATTTTCGAGTGGGCAAATTCCAAACCGACTCGAAATTGAAAAAAAAATATCGATTTTTTCGAGTCGAGTAGAGTTTTGCTCACCCCTAGTAGGTGATATGTCGAAGTTTAATTGGTCTCTTGATTTAGAATGGACATAAAGTCAAAAATAATTTCCTAACGTTTGAACTTTTAGTCACTTTAGCCCTTATTTTTTTGATGAATTATAAGCAATAGTTGCTTCTCATTTTATCAAAAAAAAAATCAATAAATCGTATTTTCTCGTTTACATAACCAAATTATGGTCTCATTTTAAATTAGTATCTAGACTTTAAAATATTTTATATCAATCTTCAAACTATGACCACATTCTAAATTGGTTCTTAAACTTTATAACATTTTATATTAATTCTCAAACTATCAATACCATTCTATTTTAATCCTTTTGTTAACATGTTAATATTGTTGCCTATCAATATCAATTGGTTCTGTCATGTAATTCTGTGTGGTTAGTGGTGATAAATCATTCAATTTATATGTCATTGTTTTCTTGGTACCAATCTAAAACAAATTTGATTCTGAATTGAATTAATCTCTGCATTTTAATCATAATGTGATGCGATTCAATCTAAATGCAAAAGAACTTCCTACCTGTTTGAAACAATAATACAGGTGGTTGAGACTTTGATTGGTGTGGATGGATTGCTTTGCGACCAAGTACCATAAATGTTCTCTGGCCAAAAAAACAGTACCATTAATGTTTTTTTGCCAATTGTCAGGGTTTTTTTTTCAGCCTCTTGACTTGGTTGATTATGCATTATTGCTTTTATCGTAATTAGGGGGGTTCAAAAGTAAAACCGGCTCAATAGGTATTCACTGTCCAGTAGCCTAATAAATTTATAATGCATGTTAAAAAAATAAAAAGAATAAAAAAATATAGTAATAATATAGTAGTAATATTGGACTTATTAGACCTTTGGGTACTCATTGAGTCCGTTTTAAACACCACCAATTATAGGTTAGGCAAGTGAGTATAGTGTGGGAGGGTCTAGGCATCATCCCTAATGAAGATGGTGACATCTTTTTGTTGGGTTATCCAATAATAATGGGCACATATGTATAATGTGTGTTGTTATTATAAAGTTTAACACGAAAATTAAGTGACCAATTATGTTACATGTGCTATAGATATTAAATTGTCATGAAATTAAAAGTGTAGATACTGTAAGTTATATTTATAACTCAATGAGGGGCAAAGTTGTAAATATTAATAAACTGATTTTAATTCAGTTTATATAAAGGGTAGTGGTCCCCAAGATCTAGGTTAACTTGCATATCTCTCATTCCCCGTCAGAGAGTTGTGTAGCAAGAGGTAACCTATCATCTTGGAAGATCAAACCCTCTCTAGAAAATCTCCGTCAATGAATTCAGGTACGCTTCCGCAAATCTAGTCTTTATTCTTAATGATTTGACATGTATGGATCTTGGGTTTATATTCGTATGAATATTCTTTTGGTTCTAACAAGTGGTATTAGAGTCAGGTTTTGTCGAATCATTAAGATCGTAATCAGAAATTTAATTATGTATTAAGGTTTGATCTCTCAAATTTCTCGATTTCTTTTATGTGATATCTGTTTCTCTGCAATTGATTATTTTGCTTTCGATGTTGTTGTGCGATTACATGTTTGCCAATTTCATTTGATTCAGTTTTTAATAGTAACCGCGTAAGATTGGATTGACTTTATTCAAATGTTGAATCCAGATTGGTTTCATGTTCGCCGATTTCAATTGGTATAATTATGGTTTTTTGTTTGCTTATGTTTCTATCAACATTTGTTTTGGGCGGTAACAATTCATGGCAATCATGTTTTAGGTTAATGATATTTTTTTAATTTAATTTAATTTAATTTACATTGTTATTAACCTATGGAATATATATTTTATTTAAAATATGTATTTAATTTTGGTTGGATCAAAATTTTAGTTTTGATCATCAGGTATAAAGATAGTCTTTAGAAACGAATAAAATTTATGTTTTGGCTATGTCTAATATTTTAGTGGGTTATTTGAAACACAATGTCACCAAAGTGACCGCTTCTTCGTAGATTAACTTATTTAAAATATCAAGATGTTTGTGTTTTTGTAATTCATGTGTTTATTAATTGGCCCAAAGGAAAATTAATATTTGGCCGAATTTCAACGACACCTGTGGTAATAAACGTGTGGCAATTATAAGGTATTTTATGTGTGTAATACATTAGTCCAAAGATTAATTTGTTGTTCGACATAATTTATTGTCAATGTTTGATTACTACAACAAGAGTACCGTTTAATGTTAATATTATTGTCCAAAGACTTGATATTAATGTTGTGTTTGATATCTTGAGGGGAATTAGTCATTTCTTTGAATCTATTTGTTTACTTATGGAATATTGATGTGAGCCTGTTTATTTTTTATTTTGTTCTATATTCAGCTAGTTCTTCTGCTGCCACAATATCTGCTAATATCAGTTCTATACCCATGCTTAATGGGACAAATTTCAAGGAATGGAAAAGACACGTACTTATAGTACTTAGCTGTATGGACATAGACCTTGCATTAAGGCAAGAACAACCCGCACCTCTCACTGCGGATAGCACCCCTGATGCCAAAAGGGATTTTGAGAGGTGGGATCGTTCTAATCGCATGAGTCTGATGATCATGAAACACAACATTTCGGAAGCCTTTAGGGGCACTGAATCTGAAGAGATTACTCAGGCTAAGTCTTTCCTTGACGATCTTGAGCAACGTTTTGCTAAAACCGATAAGGTTGAAATCACATCACTTCTGAATTCTTTGATGTCTATGAAGTATAAGGGTCAAAGAAATATAAGGGAGTGCATTATGGAGATGTTCCATATCGCTTCAAAACTTAAGGCACTTAAAATCGAGCTTTCTGAAGACTTGCTCGTTCTTATGGTTTTGGTATCGCCTCCTGCACAGTTTAACCAATTTAAAATTAGTTATAACTGTCAAAAGGAGAAATGGACTCTAAATGAGCTCATTTCTCATTGTGTTCAAGAGGAAGATAGGTTGAAGCGTGATAAAACTGAAAGTGCTCATTTGGCTAGTGCCTCTAAGGATAAGGGCAAGAAAAGAATATATCAGAATGAAGCTGCTAAAGGTCTATCTCAAAAGAAACAAGAGCGAGTTCCAATTAATTGTTACTTTTGTGAGAAGCCTGGACACTTGAAGAAAGATTGTACCAAGTATCACGCTTGGCGTGCTAAGAAAGGTATGAATCTTACTTTGGTCTGTTCTGAGGTTAATTTAGCTTCAGTACCTAGAAACACTTGGTGGTTAGATTCTGATGCTACTACTCACATAAGTGTTTCTAAAGGGTTGCCTGAGCTACTGAAAGCCAAGTGATGGTGAAAGAAACATCTTTGTGGGCGATGGAAAATCGGTAGAAGTTGAAGCAATTGGGCATTTTAGGTTGTTGTTAGGATCTAGTTTTTATTTGGATTTGAAAGACACTTTTGTTGTTCCGTCTTTTAGGCGGAATTTAGTTTCAGTTTCTTTATTGGACAAATTTGGATATTCTTGTTCATTTGGAAACAATCAGTTTACTTTGTCTTTAAATTCAAGTATTGTAGGAACTGGTTATTTAAATGCTTATGACAACCTTTATTTGCTAGATACAGTTGCATCATATAATGAAACCTTGCACGTGGAATCACGTGGTAATAAACGGAAATTAAATAAAAAAATTGGCATCATTATGGCATAAGCGCTTAGGTCATATCTCAAAAGGTAGTATTGAGCGACTTATATCTAATGGTATTTTGGAGTCCCTTGACTTTTCAGACTTTAATGTTTGTGTTGACTGTATCAAGGGAAAACAGACCAAAACTAAGAGATTAGGTGCCAACAAATCTACATACGTGTTACAATTAATTAACACTGATATTTGTGGGCCATTCCCTACGGCATCTTGGAATGGTCAACAATATTTCATAACATTCATAGACGATTACTCACGTTATGGGTACCTATATCTCATTCATGAGAAATCTCAGTCTTTGGACGTGTTCAAATCTTATAAGGCTGAAGTTGAGAATCAACTCAACAAAAGAATTAAGAAAGTTAGATCTGATCGTGGTGGTGAGTACTACGGTAGATATAATGGCTCAGGTGAACAACGTCCAGGACCATTTTTGAAATTCCTAGAGGAATGTGGTATTGTCCCACAATACACCATGCTAGGATCACCTAGTATGAATGGTGTAACTGAGAGACGTAATAGGACTCTTAAGGATATGGTAAGGAGTATGATTGCTCATTCTACCTTACCCGAGTCCCTCTGGGGAGAAGCATTAAAGATAGCAGCGTACATTCTAAATAGAGTACCAACTAAAGGAGCTGAAAAGACACCTTATGAGCTTTGGATGGGTCAAAAACCTAGTCTAAAGCACTTTTACACTTGGGGATGTCCAGCTGAGGCAAGGCCTTATAGGCCACATGAAAAGAAATTGGACTCCAAAACTGTGAGCAGCTACTTTATTGGATATTCTGAGCGATCTATGGGCTATAAATTTTATGATCCCACAATTAAGAATATTTTTGAGACGGGAACTGCAACATTTTTTTGAGGATGTTGAATTTGAAGGGAGAAATAAGGTTAGAGACATTACTTTTGAGGATGAATTGAGTTCCAACTCAATTCCTACTATCACTTTTGATAATGTTCAGGTTCCCATACCTATCATTAATCAAGAAGTGAATTCGAAACCTCATCAAGATAATGTTGAACAACTTCCTCCTATTCAGGATGAGATAATTATTCCAGAAGAACAAATTCAACAACCTCAACAACAAGTGCCATTAAGGAGATCCACGAGAGAAAGAAGAAATGCTATTCCGGATGATTATATTGTATTTCTCCAAGAAAATGAGGATGATAACGGAATGATGGAAGATAACCCAATCAACTTTCATCATGCCATGCAAAGTGTTAACTCTCAAAAGTGGATTGATGCCATGCAGGAAGAGTATAAATCCATGCAAGATAATAAAGTTTTGGAACTTGTCACATTTCCTGAAGGTGCAAAACCAATTGGTTGTAAATGGATATTTAAAACCAAGAGGGATGCAAATGGTAATGTGGAGAGGTATAAGCCACGTCTTGTAGCTAAAGAATATACTCAAAAAGAAGGCATTGACTTTACAGAGACTTTCTCTCTGGTTTCATCGAAATACTCTTTTAGGATAATCATGGCACTTGTAGCTCATTTTGATCTTGAGTTACATCAGATGGATGTTAAGACTGCGTTTCTCAATGGAGACATTGAAGAAACAATTTATATGGTGCAACCAGAAAACTTTGAGTCGGGAGACCCAAAGCGTATAGTTTGCAAATTAACAAAATCCATCTATGGACTCAAGCAAGCTTCTCGTCAATGGTACCATAAGTTTCATCAAGTAATTGTCTCATTCAGTTTTGAGATGAATATCGTTGATGATTGTGTGTATCACAAGTTCAGTGTGAGTAAGCATATATTTTTGGTTTTATATGTCGATGACTTTTTGCTTGCCACGAATGATATAGGCTTATTGCACGAAACCAAGAGATTTCTATCTAAGCATTTTGAAATGAAAGATCTTGGGGACGCTTCTTTTGTTTTAGGAATTCAAATACATCGAGATCGATCTCGAGGTATTCTTGGATTGTCACAAAAGAACTATATCGATAAAGTACTTAAAAGGTTTGGCATACAAAATAGTAAACCAATGGACACCCCTTGTCGCTAAAGGAGACAAGTTTTGTCTTGCCCAATGCCCTAAAAGTAACCTTGAAATTTAAGAAATGCAAAAGATTCCCTATAGATCAGCTATTGGGAGTTTAATGTATTCTCAGGTTTGTACGCGTCCGGATATTACGTACATTGTTGGGATGTTAGGCAGATATTCAAGCAACCCTAGTATGGACCATTGGATAGCAGCCAAGAGGGTTATGAGGTATCTTCAGAGAACAAAAGATTATATGCTCACTTATAGGAAATCAGATCATTTTGAGGTCATAGGGTATTCGGATTCTGATTTCGCTGGGTGCCAAGATAGCAGAAAGTCTACATCAGGCTATATTTATCTATTAGCTGGAGGAGCTATATCCTGGAAAAGTGCTAAACAAACACTTGTAACTTCTTCCACTATGGCAGCAGAGTTTGTAGCATGCTATGAGGCATCTAATCATGGAATATGGTTGCGGAATTTTGTCACTGGGTTGCGTATTTTGGAGAACATAGAAAGACTACTTAAATTGTTTTGTGATAATAAGTCAGCAGTACTATATTCCAACAACAATAGGAGCTCGTCTAAGTCAAAACACATAGACATAAAGTTGCTAGTTGTAAAAGAAAGAGTGCAAAATGGACAAATATCCATAGAACACATTGGGACAAACTCTATGATAGCGGATCCGCTCACAAAAGGTTTACCACCCAAGGTCTTTCATGAGCACACTGCTCATATGGGTGTTGTATCATTTGAGGATATTATTGTTTGAGTAGAAGTTTGTTATTTGTTTGCTTTATGTTTGATTTTGGACATTTATGTATTCAATTATTTTTTCTAATCAGAAATTAAGTATTCAGTTTATTCACTCTTTTCTTATTTTGATAAGGACCTCACTTAAGTCTAAAGAGGACCAGTTGAAAATAGGCATGTTCGGTTCACATTTACATGTAATTTCCATGCTACGCATTTATAATTGATCTATGTGATTTGATTGTGTTTGTATACGTGACCATTGATGGGTTCAGTCATGATTGATATGGCGAAGAACGCTTTGATCCTATATAGATATAGTTGATGGACGAGATTGTTAAAGAATACATATTGTATGATAGCAAATTTTGAGCTCATAAGGTTATACATTTGTCAGGAAACATATGTTGCCCAAGTGGGAGATTGTTGGGTTATCCAATAATAATGGACACATATGTATAATGTATGTTGCTATTATAAAGTTTAACACGAAAATTAAGTGACCAATTATGTTACACGTGTTATAGGTATTAAATTGTCATGGAATTAAAAGTGTAGATACCGTAAGTTATATTTATAACTCAATGAGGGACAGAGTTGTAAATATTAATAAACTGATTTTAATTCAGTTTATATAAAGGGTTGTGTAGCAAGAGGTAACCTATCATCTTGGAAGATCAAACCTTCTCTGGAAAATCTCTATCAATGGATTCAGGTACGCTTCCGTAAATCCAATCTTTATTCTTAATGATTTGCCATGTTTGGATCTTGGGTTTATATTCGTATGAATATTCTTTTGGTTCTAACACTTTTTAGAGGTAAAAAAGCTGGAATACTTGATTGTCTGGCTTACTATGATAGTTGCTACTTAATAGTATGAAACTGAATTGTTTGGTTTCTTTTTCTTTTTGAATGTGAATTGTTTAGTTTCTTGTAGCATGTAATAATGACTTAGGGTGCTGCTGATTTTAAAAAGATTAGGCGTGTAGAAATTTCTTTAACTTTTACCCTTGAATGTTATGCTTTAAATTTTTAATATGAATTGTATTAGTGGGTTGCTCATTAATTCTGATTACCAAGTTGAAGACTTCATTCATCTGTTTGTTTTCTTTGTGAATCATCCATTGATATAGGTGTGAGAAAAATTCACTCGAATCGAAAAAATTAAATTTTTTATTAGTCTGAGATTGGCTGATGCTGTGGCTCTAAAGAGTTGGATATAGAGTGAGAAAGGGAAAGAAAAGAGAGAGATGGCTTCATGTGTTTCACTGCATACGAGTCCTCAATCTCCTTTTTCCTTTAAACATTTTGGTAAATTTCCTTCCTCTGTGTCTTTCCTTCGTCTATTTTCTTGTTGTCATTTTATCTGTTTCTGCTGTCGGATGATTTTTCATTTTTATGAGGTGGCATCTGAAATGGGTATTTGGCTTTTGTGTTTTATGTATAGAAAGAAAATTAATTTGTTTTTGGTTTGATGAATGATTATGCTCCTAAGTAATAATTTTTAAGGATATTTTCGTTGTCTGCTATGGATGTTACACTTAAAGAAAATTTGTTCTGGTTTGTTGATTCTTTATCATTACATGAACAGGGTGATGCTTTTCAAATCCATAGTCTTTTATTGTCCTCCATGATTATGAGATAAAAATCTTATTAGTTTTTATTATAACATTATAAATATTTACGATTAATTTTATAAAAAAATTTAAAATTCAATTCGATTGACTGTTCAGCCCTACATCTTACATCAACAAATATAGATTTGTTGTGGCAATTGATTACCGAGATGTTAGATTATATGGAAGTATTTGGTTGGCTGATAATGACCTTTTGGCTGTGGAATAAATTGATTTATTTTTTTAGAATTGGATTTTAGTAACTATCATGCAGGGAATAAGATGAGATAAGAAACTCCGAATAATAAAGAACTCTAGACATAAACCATAAAACAAACGTGAAATAAGAATCAATGGTTAAAATATAGTTTGATCTAATTGTAAACTGAAGAATAAATAATTTAGAATAAAAGAAAAAATGATCATTAAAACCTTTATATTGAAATTTGTATATGATAGAATTTTCAAAATCGTTTAACCTTAAATTTCAAAAATAATCTTCTTACATTTGTCAAATGAGTTTTAACTTGGGTGGTACTTTTATTATTACAACATACAAGAGGAAGGGTAGGTATGGGGTGCAGGTGATTTAAGGTATGGCCAAAAAACATCGAATTTTGAAATTTGTCTAGAAATTTAAAATGTTTAATTTTTTATAACATTTTAAGTTGAATTTTTCGTGTTTTGGACAAGTATCGATATTTAATTTGTAAGTATTAATACTTGTAAAAAACACAAAAAATTAACTTAAAATGTTGTCAAAAAATCTAATATTTTAAATTTTTGAACAAATATCAAAACTTACCGAGCCTTACCCTAGACTAGTTGTACGTTAGCCTTGCTTTTTGGGTAGGGTAGATTACTTTTATATCCATTTAATTATATGAGAGGTTCTGTTTTTGAGCTTTTCTTTTTTTTTTAATTTTATTAATCAAACAAGTTAATTATTTGAATAATATTAATCAAGTCCAGTAACACTTAACAGAAAGTCTGAGGTTACATTTTAAACAAATTTATATTATTGCATATTTATTCATCATTATTTATATATTCAATCATTTTAGTTCTAATTTTAATTTAATAAATTTAATTATCTAATAAGATAACAATACGTGTCACTATCTTATTAATAAATTTTTATTTATTTTAATTTATTTATTTCAAAAACAAATAAAATGGAGTTAGAGATGAAGAGACTCGGAGGAAAGTGGGCTAGCTGCGAGGAAAGTGCACGACTAGTTAGTAGGCCAAATCTCATAATTGGTTAGAGTTTACAATTACACCATCTCGTGTGTAGGTATATATATATATATATATTAGGATTATTATTTTATAAACTCCACATATGGCTTGGTTTTAGGGTAATGGTTTAGGGTTTAGGTGTAGGGGTTTATAATTTAAGGATAATAGTTAAATTTTAGAGTTTGTGGTTATAATTCAAGGTTTATAAGTTAAAACCTAAATTTTAATCATATTACCTTAAAAACTAAAGCCCCAACTCCTAAATTCTAACCCTAAATTCTAATCATTATCCCTAAATTATAAATTCCTACACCTAAAATCCTACACCCTAAACTTAAGACACTTGTAGAAATTTTCAAATTCTACCTCCAGTGTATTGAATATAAATCTTATATATTAAATTTAAATTTAGTTAATGTAAGAAAAAAATACAAAAGAGACATAGAGGACTCAAACCTAAGAATTATAGGAAGCAAGGACACACCTAAACACAACACTAAACCCATTTATTGATATGCAATTTACAATATCTAAATAAAAATGTGTTTAATAGGTCAGATGCTTAGACTGTGTTGAGTAATTCTTTTGCCTTTAAGTTTATTTTATAATATTTTAGATCAACATGATATTTTATCGAAACTATATTGAAGGTCATTCAATTATTAGTAGGATTATAATAGAATTATTTAATTACAGGTTTAGTTATGATAGAGTCACTCTATTAAAGGTTTAGTTATGATCACATCACTCTTCCGTTAAAATACAAACGGACATCTAAAATTATTTGGTATAATGTCAGTTTTAGTCCTCGTGACTTATACATTTTATAAATTTAGCCCTAATTTAAAATAATTCAATAAATTTAAACCCTTCATATTTAAAAAAATATATATCAATATAGTCAGTTTTCTTCTTCCAAATTGTTTGTTCTTCATCGTTCATCATCATCCCTACTTGGGTACACCAAACTTGATATTTTGAAATTTGTTTAATAATAAAAATTCGGTAACTTAAAACATTTAATAATTAGTTTATTTTAAAATAAAAATAATAATAAAGTCATTCAAAATATGAAATTACTAAAAAAATTGTATGATAAAACGAAAACTTGAACTTTAGTAGAAAATTATGTGGTAGCATTAACTAAAAGTTAAGGTTTCTATAAATAATTTTAAATATATTTCAATGAATTTAATTTTTAATGTAGATACTATTTACATATCTAACATTAAAAAATTATAAATATCTTTACATATATAAATGTGTATTAAATTAATTAATGATTTTAAATGAAGTACTCTAGTGTTAATGATGGTATACAAGCAATTTGGGAGAAGAAAATTAACTAAATTCATATATATTTTTAAATATGAAGGGTTAAATTTTTTTGAATTGTGACTAAATGGTAGAATATATAGGTTGCGGACTAAAACTATCATTATGCCCAACTTTTTCTTGGATGCCCTTTGTATTTTAAGGAGGAGTGATCCGATCGTAACTAAAACTTTAATTGAGTAATTCAATTATAACTTTGACCAAAATGTAACTTTACTAGTAATTTAGGACCTTCCAACGTAGTTTAACCTATTTTATTTCATAATAGTAATTCTTTCACCTTCAAGTTTCAGATGAAAGTAAACGTTGTTGTTGCTTTTGCATGAAATCTCCGATCTCTTTCATGAACAAAGATGTCTCCGGCAGCTGAGGATAATAATAGAATGTATGAATGGCATTCGGATACAATACCAGAAACGTTTCTTTCCCACTTTTCTTCAACCCCTCGTAATACCTCTTTTGCCAGTCTTTCAATGGATCGAACCCTCCGACGAACACGATCGTCGCCGGATATTCCACGCCGCTAATATCTTCGCCGTTTGGCCCGAAAACGTTGGCCGCCGGGTGGTCCCTGTCTGACCCTTCTGGCAAAAACGCCTTCCACATCCAGTCTGTACGCTCCCTTGAAATGAAGGGAGCTCCCTCCAGCTGGATTTCGGCTTCGGTCCTTTCTTCTCCGCCGAAAAAAGGTTGTATTGCTATAATCCCAATCACCCTCAAGTTGCGAAATTTGTGTTCGTTAGCTTTGACAGCTACGTGATGGGCCAGGTTCCCTCCAGCGCTGTCTCCGGCGATGAAGCATTGTTTCAGGTTGGCATTAAGACCTTCCGGCCAGTAGTTCATATCGTCGATGAACTTCAATACTTTGACGCCGTCTTCGTACTGAGTAGGGAACCGATGCTCGGGGGAAAGCCGGTAGTTGACGGAGATAACAATCGCCGAAAGCTCTCCGACAAGTCGTCGACAAAAATCGTCGTAAGGCTTGGAATTGGGAGCCATGAAGACAAAACCCCCACCATGAAAAAAGAGTATGAGTGGAAAAGTAGGTGATTCACAATCACGGGCATCGGTGGGTGTGTAGAGACGAAACCAAAGGTCGCATGAACTGTCGACGACGATGTCAGAGGATTTAACGCCGTTGAGGGGGTCGTCGGAAGCAGAGGATTTGAGGTCGAAGAGGTTAATAAGAGTTCGATTGACAGTAAAATTGGAGCGACGAGAGATATCGACTCCAAATGACATGGTGGAAACGAAAAGCCGAACATACCATGGAAGCTTTGGTGAGACTGAGAGTTTAGATTTGGTGGACATGGACATGGTGATGGTATTGGTGTGGTAGGAATGCTTCATTTGTGTTGAGCCACACTTTCCAAATCCAGGGAAAGATTTGTGGACTTTATGCATCATTTTAATAAGGGATATATTAATGAGCAATATTCTCTTTCGCCGTATTATGCACTTATGCACCATCTTATACTACTTATATTATTTTATTAAAATATTATCCTCCGTTAAATAAGGTATATATTAACGAATAATATTCTCCTCAGTTAAGTACTCCTAATGTGTTGATGACACGTGTAAACACCACAACAATAAAAAATAAATTAAAATAATTGAATGACTAGAATTCAAACCCCTTTCCCTAGGCAAAGAAGTATGTGTATTAGCTGCTCGACTAAACTCCAAATATAGTCATATTTTACAATAAATTAATTTTAAATTGCAAAATGAACTTAGTACTTAAACATTTAAAAGATATTTTACAACAAAATTGATTTTAAGTTAAACAATTAAATAACAATTTGATTTTTAATTTTAATTAAAATTTAATTAAATATAATATAAGTCAAAAGTATCACAAATTCTTAGTTTAACTTAGTACTTAAATATTTAAATTTTTATCAATAAAGTTTTGTGTTCGAATCACTTTCCTTATTTTAATATTTTATTTTGTGTTGTTGGTAACTTAATATGGGTTAAATATAAAATTTAGTAAAAATAAATCAAAAATTTTGCCTGGCATTTGGTTCATACTTGGCCCTGTCATGCTGTGGGGAACGGGTGCAAGTCCTTGCTTTTTCAAAGTCAGTTGTTTCTATTTTTTCTGTGATTCTTGGGGGTTTGTTTTTCAATTTAAAATTAATTTGTTTTAAAAAAAATTATCTGGGGTTTAGCTTAGCGGTTAACACACCTGTTTTTTCCCAAGGGTGTGGGTTCCAACCCTTCAACATATTTGATTTTTTGTTGTTGTAGTGTTGGCACATGTCATCAACACATTGATTTGAATAAAAAAATTTAAAAAAATAATAAAATAATATTGGAAAATATTTTAAAAGTCCACATCAGCATTTTGTTAGGATTTTAACAGAGGGAATCAAAACAGGAACCAAAACAGGAAAGCTATTTAACCGAAGGGACCGTTTTAACGAAAAAATTAGTTGAATGACCAATAAAAAAATAGTAGTGGTTGAGTGACCTCTAGTGTAGTTTTCTAAAAAAAATCCAACGTGATTAAAATGTAGTTATTTTTTTATAATAAAAGAGAATAAAATCATTTACTAAACATTAAGCGAGGATCGCACTAATATATACAGTCATCATGTAGCAACTATAAATTAGCACCGAAAGTTTTTTTTTTCAACTTTGTTTAACCGATAACGGCATCAATTTTGATATTAATGTCATCGTTGGTTTTTTTTTTTAACCTGTTTTGATGACATGTTTTTTTTCTGTCTTTTGGCACGTTTTTATTTTATTTCTTAATTGTTTTTTTATTTTATATTTTCTTATGGTTGAATTTGACGACGTTACAGCTGATTAAGATTGCACTTATTTGTAATCATGTTTTATGGTTCGCGTTTGTGGATAGTTTTTCAGGACGCTCGGCTCTAATTTGCGGTTTTCGGTGGTCTGTCAATAACTTAATCTTCTTTTATGGTTCGTTTGTTGATGCTGTCAGATTTGTTCGTATCTATTTTTTGTTCGAGATTTTTAGTTAGAGTTTTAACCTTTTCCATTTATGATCCTTATATGATCTAAAGTGACTAGTTTTTGGTGTCATTGTTATAGAAAAATGTCTAAATTATATGTTTAGTTTACTATCATAGTTGTAAACGTAATTTTAGATATTTTCTTATTAAAAGACTAGCACTTCTATTAATAAAACTTATTTCAGAATTTATTTTTCATTTAAAATTATATGTTTCTATAAGCAAAAAATATATATGTAAGTTCCGATAAAAAAAAACATTTTTTGTCTCAATAAATCATATTTCATTTATGTTAAACAAATCGAAGAAAACTACTCCCGTTGAATTACATTTCTTAGACAATATTCTGATTTTTGGTTCCTTTTATAAGACGATCCATGTTGTATATAACATTGGACAAAAATAAAAGGTGCAGAAGATTACTTTAGATTCTTTCTTGTCTATCGAATTAATTTAGACAAACCACAGATTTTGACACAAATAAGGGTATATGAAATTATTCTTAATATCTCTAAAATTTATTAAAAGAGAATCGTAGATCTTATTTTTCTCTCACAAAAATCATACAACTCGATTATCGAAGGCCTCGTTAAAAATATTTTTAAACTTAAATGAAGAAAAACAGTACCAACGATAATAAGAAATGCAACGAGACTGAAAACTCAAAATCGAACCCCAATCAACCCTAAAAGCACCCAAAATTACTCACACAATCAAAACATATAACTAGGCTGCTCGCATTCAACCAAAGAGATCTCGTTTTAAATTAGTATCTAAACTTTAAAAATTTTATAATAGTCTCCAAACTATGACTATATTTTAAATTGGTCTTTAAACTGAAAACGTTTATATCAATCCTCAAACTATCAATATCATTCCAATTTGATATTTTGTTAACATGTTGTTAATATTACTAATTAAAAAATAATTTGTTTTTTTGAAAGTATCTAGAATTGAACTTGTGACCTAAAAAATTAATCTATTTTTGAAAGTACTGGAAATTGAACTCGTAACATTTTAAAAAAAATATATTTTTTAAGGTCTTGTGAATTTTTTTAAGTCACGGGGTTCCTTAGAAAACAAATTAAATTTTTAGCCAATAGAATCAATGACACGTCAACAGACAAATCAAAATAGAATGAGATTAGTAGTTTGAAAATTGATATAGAATGTTTTAAATTTTAAGAACTAATTTAGATCACTACATAATTTAAAAACATATATAATGTTTTAAAGTTTATAGACTAATTTAAAATAAAGATCATATTTTAGGGCAACCTGTGATATTATCTCTAATATATATGTGTTAATAAAAATTTAAAACAATGTCATTTTTGGTAGACTAGAAGAAAAGAAAGCAAAAATAACGTCACTTAACCACTAATTAATCAATAAAAACAGGACCTATAAATTAAAATAGCCCTCATGTCTAAAAACTATAGATTGGACACAGTTAGGAACCATTCAATAAAAACAGGATCTATAAAATAAAATACTCCTCATGTCTAAAAGCTATAGATGGGACGCAGTTAGGTTCATAATAATGGGAAGGAGAATTCTGTTCATATATAATAGGGAAAACTACACTAAATATCACTAGACTATTATCACTTATTTGAAAATATCACTAAACTTCAAAAATATTTTAAATTTAACATTTAACTTTACTTTTGACTCGACTATGCCACTTCGCAGTTAACTCTTAACGGAACCATTAATTTAAAATGACATTATTTGGGTGCGACTGTTTTGAAGCCTAATTTAGCCCAAACGTTGTCAGTTTGCGGGAGGATAAATAATAAAATTCATGCACTTAAAGGGGATTGAACCTAAGACCTTCAAATACAAAGGGTAAACCTTAAACATTGAATCTTCAAACTACGCTTAAAATTAATTCAAATTATTTTATAAAATAAATGATACTATAAATAATATAAATAACAAAGGTACACATTTGTAAAAGGTGACAAACTCATGTACCAAATAGTATATTAAGCCTTTATATTGCATTTACTTTAAGCTTAATAAGTAGTTTTTGGTTATTAATCTGTTTTTTATCATCCGAAGCTTTTGTGCAAAGGCCGAAGCGAATTTAGTTGAATTTGCTAGCCGTGGTGATCATTTTATCTTTGGTTCTGTTCTTGAAGGCCGAAGCTTCATTTTTCAAATGATAGTTGTGTCTCCAGCAGCCTTGACGAAAGTTTCACTTTTTATATTATTTATAGTTTCGAAAAATAATTATCTCATTGGTTGGTTAATTATATTAAAATTAAGAGAAAATATGGAACACATGTCACAATTTGATTGGTTGGTAAATTGTATTAAATTAAAAATATTAAAATTAAGATAAAAGATGAGAAACGTGCCACCATCGGATTGGTGAGTTAAATTTATTAATATAAATTAAAGTTATGACCAAATTGATAAAAATGTGTAAGTAAGTAGAACTAAATATATAATTATACAAATTTAGCTAAATGTCATGTCATCATTTTCGTTAAAAGTTTACAGTCAGTGACTTGATCGAAACTATTTTAATAGTTGAATAGTTTAATTGAAAAATTTTATAATTCAGTAGTCTAAATAGGATCATACCTATAGTTGAATGGTCATGAGTGTAATTTACCTAAAATTAAAAAATTTAAAAATTTAAAATGATGAATTATAAATATATAAAATTCAACACTATTAATGAAACGCATCACTAAAAGCCCAAGAGGACCCTTAACCATTTAATGATTAGTGGTGGGCTGAGCCCCCTCTCACTTATAAGATAATCCCATCACTGGGTGAAGTTGCTGAAAAATTAGTATCATAAATTACAAGATGACGAATTTCAAAATCTAAATTCAAATTTGAAATTAAGTTGAATTTCTTATTTAATCCAGACAGAATTTACATTTGCATGTGATTAAGTTTAAATAAATTCTTGTAGAAATAAATAAATGAAAAAAAAAATACCGTTGAATGGATCAAAACGTTGAACATGGGTGGTCACCAAAATTAACATATCATGATTTTAATAATTCCTCCGAAAACAGAAAAAAGAAAAGGACCGTTGGCCTTTCTGACCTAAAGAAATAACAAAATACACATCAAGTTATAAAACCAAAACAATAACCTGAGAGGCCACGTGCTCTCTGCCCTCTCAAAATCCAATAAGCCGCTTCTTAATATTATTATTGTTTTAGAAATAATGTTAAATCTAAACATTTCGGCCTTTAATAGAGTAAATGTTGAGAGCTGATTCTATCATTTTATGTGTACTTTTATTTGTGAGTCACCAATGTTTTTGCGATCTGCTGATTTATTGGGATGAGACGTTTGAAATCTTGACATTATAAAAAAAATAATTTACAAATGTTGTCTCATTTACTAAATCTCATTCGAATTAATCGATTAATAAATCGGATACCGGTGATTAAACCAAAAAAAAAGTAATTGACCATACGTTAGATTGAAAGAGTAGTTAGGTTACGTACGTAAATGGTGCGAAAGAGGTGTGGAAGTTGATGTAAAACATAAAGCAAAAAATGCATTATTATAGTTTGGACAGCCGTCGCTAAACTATCTGTTTTTCTCTTGTCGTCCACGAACAGGTTCCCTCCTACTCCAAGCCATTCCTAAACTTCAATCTATTTGTTGCTTTTCGGATTCATTTCGTTAATCAATCAATCTCGAGTTTTCTAAATTACACTCCAAAATTGCTTTCATCACTAAATACAGGGGAATAAACATGGAATAAGTGTCACGTTGGTTAATTAAGCGTGTTACATATGGATTTGGTATAATTATAATCTAACTTGATTTAAGTATAAACTAATTATTATAAATAGCTTGCAAAGTTAAAAAAAATTAATTCTTTAATAATGCACATCTATCTTGTAAATAATGTTGTTCAAACTCAATTCTCTTAAAATAAATATCATCATTTTTTACTAAAATCGTTCGTTTAAAGTTACTCAATTTTAACATTTAAACATTTCTTTCAAAAAAAATATGATAAAGTAATTGTGTGTGTGATGTTGGACAATCAAGCTAATTATAAACTAAAATAATAAAATTGTAGAAAATTTCAAACATTTGAACGTTATATTAAAAATAATTTAGCTGACACTAGATGACAAAGACTTTGACGAGATCCATCCTCTGATTCATTATTATTATTATTATTATTATTATTATTATTATTATTATTTAAAATGCGTGATGCAGCAAAGCCAAGATTTGGGTAATTTAAGCTTTAGTTCACAGATCTCAAGAACTCCATTTGCCCAATCATCTGTTTCAGCCCTCAATCTGGCGCCGCAATTGACGTTTCCCTCTTCTTTGTTTTTGGTTAGCACGCGTTTTCCCCTTTAATTACCGCTTTGTGTTGTTACAACCTTAACCCACGGTTTTGCTTTTTGTTTCTAGTGTTTGGTCTTCGATTACATCATCTGTTTATTCCTATATTTTATATCTTAATTATATTTTGAATTCTTTATAGTATATTAAAAAAACCAAGCATAAAACTAAAATTTAATTCAACTTATGTTGCGTTTCTAGTTGCTTATAGTGTAGATAAAATTTTGTTCAACTAAATTTTTTGGATGATCCCAATAATAAAAGATGGTGTACTTCATCTAAGTGATTCGTGTTTGAGGACCACATATGTATGACATGTATACGTTTAAAAGGTTAAAAAAACTGAACATATATTACATTGTAATCACACCAGCATATTCAAAAAATAGACTCACAAAACTAAATGATAATGAAAAGGTTTAACACTTTAACTGCAAAAATGAGTGATTAAATTTTTTTAATGAATCCCCACCATTTTTTATTAACCAATTTTTTTTGAATCTGGATTATATTCAACAGCGAAAGGAATACAAAGGATTCACAACTTTTACAATTGAAATACAGTGTTGAACAAAACAACAAAAAATATAAAGGTGTGAAAGACGTTGAACATATCAAACCTTACACTGTCAGAAAAAATCTTCTGAAATAAAAATTCAGAAAAACTATACTTTGCCTTGAGTGCTCTATGAATATAGCAAAAATCCTTCCGCTACTTGATCTTAGCATGTCGGCACAACCACCAAAGGGAATCATAACATGTATAGAACGGCCTCCTTCGTTGAAAAGAGCTCGTTGATACTCGTCACTCGAACGCGTAACTGTCAAAAGACAAACTACTGTCATGAAGACAGACAAAAACTGCTAAAAAGCAGACGAAAGAACTGCCACCAAGCAGACAAAAGAACTGCCATAAAAGCATATTTGAATAAGAATTCGACAAAGTAGATGAAAAACAAGAAAAAAAAACTTGAAAAAAAGGAAACATTCATCAGAAAGATGAATTTTATTTATGTACAGATCCAGCAAAACGGTCAAAGGCCGCCGCCGGTAAAGAAAAACGATGAAAAAGAAAAAAAAAACTTGAAAAGATTTGGTAACTGCCTCAGAGAAAATGGAGAAGTGAATAGTATATTTATATTTTTATATAATATATATATACACAACAAATATATATTTTATTTTATTTTATATAAATTCGAAATTTATAAAAAAAAGTTATGTATAGATTGATTGTGGCAAAGTGGTAGGGGCAGGCCATGCCGCAAAAATCAAGAGGTGGGACGAAATTTTGCATTAAATTCCAAAGGGTAATGAACAAAAAGGTCTTGTATTCATCTAAGTGGCAGTCCACAAATTCTTCATGCAATCAAAGAAAACCGACACCTGCCTGTTAAACCGCTCAAAGCAAGTTGCAAAATTCTCATCCCCATCGAATAACGGCATCTTCGAAGTTGACGATAAATTAAATTTATGTTAATCCAGTAATTAAGACGCGATTAATAAAAAAATGAAAAATCTGGGTTTTGAGAGAGAAATCACATGGGGGGCAGAGTCCAGAGTTTTATATAAGAAGAGATGAGGTGAGCCTCCAAATGCATGAGAGCAAACACCAAAGTGAGGCCACCCAAAGTAGAAGAGATTTTTCAGTTTTCTCCATAATCCCCCCCTTTTTCTGCAATTCCCCGCTTCTCTGAATCCCTTTCTGTTATCGTCTGTCTTTCAATCTCAAAAAAAATATTTGTGTTGTAAACAAGCCTATACCAGGTTGGACTTTTGAAAGCCAGGTGATCCAGAATCGAGATCCAGGTTTCTGTTTTTGTTTTCAAATCGATTACATAGTTTTAATCTTTGTTTTCAGCAGCTAAGAGGGTTTGTTTTTGTTCCCTCAAAGTTGTGTTTTTTTTATCAAATTGTTTTAGTTTTTGGATATGGCAGCAGCTATAGATATGTATAATAGCAGCAGCAACTCGGTTTTTTCAGATCCTTTTAGGGAAGAGTTACTGAAAGCACTTGAACCTTTTATGAAAAGTGCTTCATCTCCTCCTCCTTCATCATCTTCTTCTTCCTCTTTCTCATATTCTCATCTTCCTTCACAGCCTAACATGGATCCTGGGTTTTTTAACTATAACAATCTGATGGGTTTCGAGCAAACAGGTTCAATCGGGCTTAACCAGCTCAACCCTTACCAAATCCTTCAAATTCAAGCTCAACTTTATCATCATAATCAGCAGCAGCAGCAGCAGCAGCAGCTTGATTCTATGGTTTCAACAACATCTGTTGAAAACAAGAGGCTCAACTTTCTTTCCCCAAAAGCTGTCCCTATGAAACATGTCTCCTCAACTCCGCCAAAGCCTGCAAAACTCTACAGGGGAGTGAGGCAGAGGCACTGGGGGAAATGGGTTGCTGAAATCAGACTCCCAAAGAACCGAACCCGACTTTGGCTCGGTACTTTCGATACAGCGGAAGAAGCAGCTTTGGCTTATGACAAGGCTGCTTACATGCTCCGTGGAGACTTCGCCAGGCTCAACTTCCCCCACCTCAAGCACCACGGATCTCATGTTTCCGGCGAATATGGTGGCTTCAAACCTCTCCATTCCTCGGTCGATGCAAAGCTGCAAGCCATCTGTGAGAGCTTGGGGAAACAAGGAAATCCGGGAAAGACCGATACAAAACCCAAGGTGAAGAGCGAGGAGTTGGATCAGTCTCCAACGTTGTCCGATCCTAAAGTGGAGAATTCACTGTCAACACCAGATTTATCCGATGAATCATTGGCGGGGTCTTCTTCTCCAGAATCCGATATCACTTTCTTGGATTTCTCTGATTCACAGTGGGAAGACAATGAAAGCTTCAGTTTGGAGAAGTTCCCATCAGTGGAAATTGATTGGGAAGCCATAAGGGAACTTTCTTGAGTCTTGAAAAGAAAACTACAACTACTATCATCATCTAGTCTCTTTTTTTCGGTGTCATTTAGGGTTTCCTACAATGAAATTTTTGACAATTGTAGGGCTTTAATTAGGTGTCATGAGTTTAGAATCTATGTCATGTTAATATGTTGTAAGAGAGGTATCTCCCTTGTAGACTGGTCTTGCTGGTACTTTTTATCCTAGCAACGGCCATTGGAGACCATTAGTTGGCATTATTATAGGTCTAGTGTAAAGTTTCCAACATTATTATCAGTTGAATATTTATAATATATTTTATCTTTTTTATGTATATGGTTTGCATGTGTTGGTGTTTGTTTCTCCTCCCCCTCCACATGTTTCTGCTCTTAATCTGTCTGTTGAGATACCACTCTTTTCATCGTAAACAGTGATTAGCAAACAAAATTTTTTATAAACTATGGAAATGAATCCCATTGGTTCCATTTGTGAGATAGAACTAGGATTTCTTTTTAATTAAACCCAACAGTATCATACAAGTTAAGTGTAGAACACCTTCAGATTAAAGGAGAGAGTTGTTCTATATATTGACCTTTACAATTTCACTTGGACTTTTGCAACCATAACCACTCTTTTTGATGATGTTCCTTCCTGAATAACTCTTGAAATTTTCATAATTTTGAATATAAAGAACTGACCTCATTTGTTGTTATAATTATCGAGACAATAATGACGAAAAACAAGTGATTGCAATAAAAGAAAATAAACATCAAGATTTACATGAAAAAAATTAAGGCAAAAACCACGGGTAGAGTAGGAGAAATTTTCACTATGTCAACAGATATTACAACTTATACCTAGTTTCCTAGTCTTCAACATATATGCAAAGAGTGAATTTTACTCAAACCGAGTTTCCTACTCTTCAACATATATGCAAAGAGTGAATTAGAGTTCCATACAAATTCATTAGTTCCAAGCAGACTCTCATTTTTTTCATGAGTAAGTTTCTCAACAAAAGTTTTCTTTAAACCTTCACTTTTATCATATTTTTTTATTAATATTTGGACCGGTCCAGAAAAGAATTTAGGGTTATAATTCTAAACCTTGTGAAAAGTTAAAACTATTGTGAAACAAAGATTCCTTGTAAACTTTAACCTCAGAAATTGCCAAAGCAATAGCGGCAAGCAAGTAAATTATGTTACGTTGTATGTGTTTTGCAGAAATTGTACATTAATTTTTCACGAAATAATAAAGATAATGAGAGCAAATGTACTATTATAACATAATTATAGTAGGTCTGGACCTATACTTTCTGGTTCCAGCATCTCAATCACGACAAGGGATTGGTTCAAATGATTCTAGGGTTTTTGACCAATGGAGTTCAAATAATTTAGAATTTGTAAAGACTAAAACCAATTACATGATCCAGCAACAACAATGACCATAAATTTCAGCATTGTAATCTATATGAGCTACGAAAATTTTGAGAAGCTTTGGATACACAAATTGCATGCCAATGTCTTTCAAATGTCTAATCGGATGGGGCAAGTGCTCAATAAATGAAGGCACTGGATTCATTTAAAATGGAAGCATCTGGGATCACCCAATTCACTTTAGGAGCTTCTTGTGATTTCCTGCAAAGGCTGGAACATGTGGGGATACAGATATCATTTCATTTTCTCTGCCCATCATTGGCACACTATACTAGACAATATCGATACACGGTTAGAAATTAGAATGAACACTCTTTAATATTAATATTACAATGCTTGATTCGAATTAATTTAATTTTTATCTGGAGGCCGAAGCCTAAGATAAGAGAATACAGAGGGCAGTGACCACACCCACCACCATCGAAAAATATCAGGCTTTACAATATTCTTATTCTTTACTTGTGAAGATGCAAAGACAAGTTCACACAAATGGAAGGAGAGAAAGAGAGTCTCTTCTCCAGCCATTTCGAATCCTTCCAAAGCATAAGAACGATATCCTCCCCAGTGCCCATACCCCCACATCTTTTTTATATTATTTTGTTTTCAATAAAAAAAATATACCATATAATATAATATAATATAATATCAAATCAAATTTCTTTTTGGATCGTTCATTGCTTTCCCTTTAATTAAATTCAGTGTAAAGCATTGAATAGGAAGGGAAAAAGTAGTGTGAATGAATGAAACTTTGCTTCCCTCTTAAAGTTATTCAAGATTCCTTAGAGGCTGAAGAAAAGTTCAATTATACGAATCTACCTCTTAATTTATTTCTCTTCTTTTTTAATTAGGAATAAGTGTTATTACCATATGCCTCGAGCCTCGTTATTTATTTATTTTCTTTCTTTTCATTATTCAATTTTATCATAATATTTTTCATCTTTCTGCGCTTTTATTTTTTAAGTTTTACATTTTTTTTAATTTCGGTCAATCTTACCAAATAAAACCTAACAAATTACATACAAAAAAATATAAAATTCAAACTTTTTTTTGATAAAACGTATGTTCGTCTTACGGTTCATATTCGGAGTGCGAGGTTGCCTCTCCCAATAATATCGTCTCTAATGTTTGAACTCGAATCCTCTCTTTAAGAGTACAATGTGCCTTACCAATACACTCAACATTTGTTGATAAATTAAAATTTATAACTTTAACATATACAACTTTAAATTTATTTCCGAATCGCGATTTTTTTAAGTATATATAAATAAAGGTCCAATTATAATCGAAATCAAGTGTATCTTTTTCCTTTACAGGTCTCCGATGATGTGTAATTAAAGGGTGCTTTCTGAACTCTAAGATAAGCTAACATAAAATAAAGAAGAGTTTGTATAGTCTTTAACCCCAAGAATTTGGATAGCTTTAAGGTGCTTACACCTGTTGAACAAAGGTGAATAAAATTTGATTTGACTCGACACAGCTTGATTCGAATCATAATTCCATAAACTCAACTCAAAAAATTTAAATAAAATTTGAGTTATAAAATGAAATTCCAAATAACCCGATATTTTTAATAATTAATGGATCGATTTTCAAATTCGAGCCCCTTAACCTTGCCTAATATATGTATATCACATAAGAAAATATATATATATATATATATATATATTGCATATGGTTATAGAAAACATTTTAAATTGAAATCAATTAATATCATACTATTATAAATGCTTACAATTAAATTAAAACTCGAACAACTCGACTCGATTTATATTTCATAAATTCGACTTGGTTTGAAAAAAAATCAAATAAGTTTGAGTTATAAAATAGGGCTCGTCAACTCGACTAACTCAAAAAAAATTAATTCATCTCGATTCAATCGAATGTTCACCTCTACTGTTAGATGCTTTAGAGAGGGAAAAAAAGCAAAAAAAGAAAAAAGAAGCAAGCATTCCATGTTAGCCGAATTGAAAAGAAAAATAAGAAGCTGAAAATGAAGTGTAATTTATCCTTAGATAGGAAACAAAGTGTAGTGGACTGCATGTGATGAACTGCAAAATTGTTGGGTGAAAACTGAAGTTGAAACGACCGAACCAACCAACCAACCATGTCTTTGGTCTTTACTGTGAGGTAGTTGGTAGTTGGAACTCAACTAATTAATTGGGACAGTGATATTATGTGGTAGAGGGTAAAAACATCTATCAGTAGGCAACACGGCCACACGCTACGCCTATTCCAACTTGCCTTAGCCTTTCCAACTCATTGTAAACATAGATATGTGCTAGTATAGATCTTAGAGAGACGCCATCTCTATTTTATGATGGATTGCCAATGCAGTATATGTGATATTTATAACTATTATTTCGTATTTTTTAATATTTTTTAGTTAATTACGATAAAAATGTTCTCAATATTCAGACCATGAACATCCGTCATTAAAACTTGTAATATTAATAACGTTAACTCTCAATTTCATCTATTGTAGTTTAAAAAAGTCATTGTTTAATGTCGCGTGATCGGTTGTTCCGCTGTTACCCGACGTCGCTCACCCATCATTATTATCGATCTCCAATCCGTGTCCTTTCCTTTCCTCTTGTTTATTATATGCACATTTCTCTCTCTTAGTTTATGTAAATATTTGATTGTGTTTTTTTGGTATAATAAATATTTTTTTTCTTATCAAACGGTAGAAGTTTAGTTTGTCTTGTACAAGTTAGTCTTGTTTATACCTGTATTTTTAAGGTTAAAGTGTCATTGTACCCTTTACTCTTTGACTGGTTAATTTCTGGTATAATGGTCTTTTAGGTCATTTTTAATTTAAATATTACTAATCAATCTTTATTTTATTTTAATGTTTAATCTTAGATTCATATTTGAATATGTTGTAAATATTTTATTCTAATTGAATCCAAAGTCTTTGTACTAATTAATGCACCGTCAACAACAAGTGCCTAGTTATATTTTTGTTTTGTTTTGTTGTTTGGTTGGGTTTGATTGACCCTTTGAGTTGTTGTGAAAAGTGTACTTCTAAGTAATTGCATCTTACATATATACCAATAAACTGAAGAAAAAAAATATGTAAGAAATGAGATTTTAAAGTAGGGGAATGGTCATTTTCATGAAATGGATGAATTGATGGTTACTCTTAAGGCTGGATGTTAATTATTTCAGGTTTACTTGGACCAAAAATTTATTTCATAAGAAACTGGCCACGTGCTTCTTTCAGTCTCAAAGTGGAATGGAAGTCATTTTTTTTTTTCATTTTACTCATATCACCATGTAGGGATGAGTAGCTTTGTTAGGTAAATTTAAATGGATTATTATTTTAAATATTGACGATAGAACTAAAAGTTTTCACAAGCGCCTTAATTTTAGGGTTTAGAGATTTATTTTAAGGTGTAAGGTTTAGGTGTGCGGATTTCGAATTTATGGATAGTGGTTAAAATTTAAGGTTTATGGTTAGAATTTAGAGTTTAAAGGTTAGGGTAATGTGGTGAGAATTTAGGTTTTAATCTATAAACCCTAAATTATAACCATAAACTATAAATTTCAATCACAATCCCTAAATTCAAAACTCATACACCTAAACTCATAAACCATACACCCTAAACTAAGTCCATAAACCCTAAAACTAAAACGTTTGTGGAAACTTTTAGTTTCCACAGCCAGTGTATCAAATAATTACCCAAATTTTATTGGTTTTTAAAGGTTAGAGTTTAAAGGTTAGGGTAATATGGTGATAATTTAGGTTTTAATCTATAAACCCTAAATTATAACCATAAACTATAAATTTCAATCACAATCCCTAAATTCAAAACTCATACACCTAAACTCATAAACCATACACCCTAAACTAAGTCCATAAACCCTAAAACTAAAACGTTTGTGGAAACTAAAAGTTTTCACAGCCAATGTATCAAATAATTACCCAAATTTTATTGGTTTTTAACTTCTCTTATTGCAGCAAATTTACTTATGTTTAATTAAATTTAGGCTTAATTGTAAAATCACACCTTAAAGTATGCTCTCTATCCATTTTCACCGTTAACTATTCTTGGTTAGTTTTCATCCTGACGTTTTACAAGGGGAGTGTAACGTACAATAGAGTGACGGTACGACTACAAAATATGAAACTTAAAATGTTATCTACCAACTTAAAATGTTATATTTTTATAACATTTTAGGTTGGTGATCTCACGACAAGTATCGATACTTAGGGTGCGTTTGGTTCACGGAATGTAAGATTACCTTTGGGAATAAGATTCCCGGAATTTAACATTACTTGACACATTATTGGGAATGTGACATTACCTTGTTTGGTTTATTATGTAGGAATGTAAGATTACTGTGTATGGCTGGAGGTATATAAGGTTATCTGAAAGTAAAATTTACTAAATTGTCCATATGTTATATTTTATTTTTAACATGTTAAACTGTCAATATTAACTTAAAAATACATGCACAAAAAGTAATAGAATTAGTTTTGTTACACTATCTAAAATTTGTAAAAATTATATATTTATCATATTTAATATAATTATTATATTAACTATTCTTTAAAAGAACCCAACAAGTGGTCTCGGTGGAAAAATGGATGAAGTTCGTCCTAAAACACCTGGGTTCAATCACTTTGTATATACTACCTTGTAATCACCTTTAGACTATTAAAAAACTATTTTATATTTACTTACCCTAGTTATCCTTTATTAAAATATTTTGTAAATTTTTAAATGCTAGAAATTTAATATGTTCAAAATTTTAATTTTTTTATTACTTGTGACATGTCAAGCAAATTAAAGTAAATAATAAAATAAATCTAAAAGTTGTATAATACTGATAAGAATTTATATAACAAGTTTAACCTACTAAAATATTTTACAAGGTCATAAACATAAAAATAAAATTAAAAACATCAACTCTAAACTTATTAATTTTTAAGCAATATGCTATCACAACATATAACTTATAAACATCATAAATATAATATTAATAAAAATACATTAAATATTTGTAACACCATTTAAATATTAAATTATTATTAAATAAAAATATTTAATTAATTTACACCACACACAATTAATCAACTAATTAAATTTTACAAAGGATCTATATGAACAAAATCTATTAACATAGGGGTAATATGGTCTAAAGGGGAGGGAATTAACAAATACCTAAGAAATCCAAGGGAATCACATTCCCACCTTTTAATGAAAAACTGCTACTGTTGGGAATGTAAAATTACCCCTTGGAGGGAATGTTCTCCAACTAAATATGGGTATGTGATTCCGGAAAAGATCATTCCCCCAGGTAATAATCTTTTCCACGAACCAAACGCCCCCTTAGAGACAAGTTTCAATACTTAATATCAACCTAAAATGTTATCAGAAGTGACAAATATCGGTACTTCGCAATCAAGTTTCGATACTTGTCACCAACCTAAAATATTACCAAAATGTGTAACATTTTAGATCGTGGATAATATTTTTGGTTCAATATTTTGTAACATTTCGGTTGGTGTTGCGCCTTAGCTGTATTGTAACCCTTACCCTACTCCACCCGAGAATCATCCTGTTTTATACCGTTACCACTTGTTTTTTGTTGTTTAATCAAATGGGTTGGGTTGGGCGGTTTGGGATTTTGTAAACGTTATTTGGGTTAAAGGTCAATTAATTATTCGGTTTGGTGCTGGATTGAAGTTAATTAGTTTTTAGGTTGGATTTTGCCTATATTTATTGGGTTGGATTTTAATACAGTTCGTATTATTAGGTTAGTTAATGTGGGTTTATTCAATCTCTTTGGTTTTAAATTTTAAAACAATTTACTAAATTAAATATATTTAATTAAATCAATTTGGTTTAGATCGATTGACCGATATTTTACACTTAGCTATTGGATCGGATATTGAGTTATTTAATGTCTGTTTTATGGTTTTAAAAAATAAAATCAAGACTGACAAAATAAAGATAATTTAAAATTTTAATTTGACTGAATTGAAATTTTTATTTAACTGTTTAAACTTTTAACCCGACAAAATTGAAAGAAATTAATTAAATAAGTTTGATTTAATCAAATAACTGATAGTATTAGATAGATTTTTTTAAATGATTCTTAAATAAGTAATTTCCTCCTTTTAGTATAAAACTTGTTTTTTTCTATTAATTTTAAATCATTCACCTTTCCATACCCAATTAATCTTGGTTGTATAGATGGGCTAAAAGGTCTTCAACCTACACAAATAGAATAAGGTCATGTGTTGGAGCATAGGCCAGGTCCTCTAAGTTTATTTGTCTGACTTTTGAAGCCCAATTTCTAAAGTACTTAGAAAACCACGTTCAACATAGAGTGGCATCATATGAAATTATTTTCTTTTATAATCATCAATATCCGTTTTTATTAATTCACAAATTTGTATCAAGTATTATTGCATAAATTTATTGTGGGAGTAAACCTTCCAATCCAGTTGTTTCTATATACAATTTTAAATTTTGAACCCAGACATTATACTTAATATCAATAAATCATACTTAATATTCTCTTAAAAGCGTGGTAGCAGATTCGCCCTTAAATCTAAATTAGAAAATTTTGAAGTATAGAATCAATTTAAAATCTTAAGCCATTGTTTGAGGAATGGTAGTGCAATTATCTCATAACTAAAACACATAAGTTTTCACAAAATTATGTCAATGGTCAAGACAGGGGCTAAAGTCGATTCAGGTTCTTGTCCAATGTTGAATGTCCAACGTAGAAAGTGGTCCTTTACCCACATGGTTGGCAACTATGTTTGATATTTGTGTTGAGAAAGTGAAATTCTTGACCTACTAGCAAGGACGAGTAGAATTTGAGATTGATGGGCAAAATATAAATTTTAAGAAGCAGATGAAAAAATTTAAAATTAATCTTATTCTAAACAAAAATTATATATCTCAAAAAAATAGTAAATGGAAGAAAAGACAAAAGTCATTCACAATGTACATATATATCTGCCACTGCCTAATCGATCTGGATTAATAAAAACATATGCTTTTAAGGGTTAGATTGTGAAATCAAGAGCTTAGAACCGGTAAAGACCCATCAATCAGATTTTGTGACACTATATGCCAAAATGCGATGCCCTTCATTTCCTTGTCAACATATGGATCAAAGGTCCAATCCATTCCCCCAACTGCATGCCTCATAATTTTCAAATATAAAATATCCCATCCATATTATATATTATCCTTCTTCACTCCCACCCCACTTGCATATACTACATTTTACTCATATATTTTAGTTTATGTAATTAGGGTTAACAAAATTTAGTTCCTTTCCAAGGTGGCAAATCTTGAAGTAGTTTGCTAATCATTTTCAAATATAAGTCGTGCGAGATTTAAATGTTTTTTTTATTATTGCCTGTATATTTATGTGTTTTATAATGTAAGAGTAAGTGTGTTTTTTTAGTTGTTCTTTGGGGTTAATTTAATAATTTGTGGTTCGTTTTGGTTTGGAAAGACCCATAAGAGATATATGAGCGTATGATAATCTTATTCAGAGTGTAGGTTGCGTAGGTGAGGCCAACAAATGCTTGTCCGCATTTGGTTTGGAAAGAGTTTCGCCTAGGGTGTAGGTGAGGGCGAGTACCTTAGTTGTGTAGGGTGTAGGTTGCGTAGGTGAGGGCAACAAATTCTTAAACCTTTGCATGGTTGGAAGTTTTTTAAAGAACCCTAGCTACCTAGCTAGCCATTCATATGATTAGGGTATTTTTTTTGAAAGAATACCTTTAATAATCGGATTCTCTCTTATTATATTACGTGTAATGTTAAACTTTCTGGTTTGGTTCAATTGTTTGGAATATAGAGTTATTTTTGTTGAAAGAATAGTTCCATTTCTGTAGAGAGTACCGGGAGAATAAAATTCGAAGGACATCATCTTCGAGTAAAACAAATTCTAGGTTTGAACCTTTCATGGAAAAAGAAGTGTTATGGAGTGGGTACGTTCACCTTTTCACGAGTTGAATTGAATATTTTGACCCAAATTTTGTTTGTATTTGCATACCCAAGCTTGGTTTTATTTGGTCTTTGTCTTGGTAATTTGGTGCGTGGTCACAATAACATTATTAGCTGGTCAATTAGTCAAAGTCCAACTGACCGTGGCATTTCGACAGCAGGCGAAACTCTTTTACAACACGCCTCCCTAACTGATTCAAAAGTGAAAATATAAGTCAAGTTTTCAAATTAGTCAAAACGCAACAAATGCTTGTCCTATATGACTATAAAAGAATCTAACAAGTGGTTTTGTAAAGAAAAAAAAGGACGGCATTTATCTTAAGAAACTTGATTTGAGTATATATGTGAATATGTTGTGTTTTGTTGTCAAATAGTTAAAAAATATATATGAAAATATAACATATAATCACTTCAGTATAATTAAAATGAATACATAAAAACTTTAATAATTGAGAGGGGCAAAACAACAATTATTCCATTTAATCAATGAGGTCTTACAAACACTTTGGTGACTTCTTAGTCAGGAAGAACAGTATCTCAGTCCTATAGGAGCAGTGATGTGTACGGTGACTTCTTATTTGAGATCCAGTAATTAAATCTTTATTCGTTTTTATTCTGTATGAGTTTGAACCACGACATTTAAAAAAAAATATTAGTGTAATAAAACTTAAACGAAAAGAATAATTGTAGTTATTTTATTGAAATGATTTAAAATCACATGTGTTTCGCTATGTAATGCTTCATATGAGAACTTAGGTTTCAAATATTATTTAAATCGATAAGAATGAATGGTATAGTTTAGATTTAGTGCATTATATAATTAAAAAAATATAAACAGATTAATTGAACGATATTTTATTTGAGTAAACACATTTGGCCGGTTGGCCAAATCGTTCATCTTTGTCCTCTCATATTCTAGTAGGTCATGACTACGAGATCTACTAAGAACACTCCCGTTCCTTCTCCTAGAGACCCTATTCTCCTCCCCTCTAATCTAAGCAGGATTAGGATTAAATTTAAAATTTGTCAAAAAATAATATTTTTATTTTAATTTGTCTCTTCTTCTTATGAATCAAACTTTTAGAAGATCGTAGAAGATAATTCTAAAGAAAAGAAGAAAACGGTTACATAAGCAGTTTAACCAAACATAACAAAAGTATGCTACTTCTTTTATTAATCTCACAAAAAAATCATGAAAAAATGGATTACTTTTTTGGGCTGAGATTCATTACCCTATTTATATTGAGATAGAACAACCATAAATCGGTATGGGTCAGCGGTCAATTAGGTCAACTGTCAAGAAATATTTTAGGCTTGATTTTAACTTTATGAACCTTTTCTATAGTAGCTCTAACATTTATCCCACTTTTTTTTCTTTAAAGTCTCAAACGACACAACATTCAGCTTGTTTCATGAGAACTCAAACAGAGAGACACTGAATAGTTTAATCAACTTGCAGTAAACAGCCGAATACTTTCTCATGAACAAAATACAAATCTAAATCGACATGCTTTGTCTTGGCATGCATTACTGAATTTGCAGCCATATCAATTGTACTGTGTTATCACACCATACCTTCGGCAAATCTGACAGCTGCACATTCATGTCTCCCAACAAGTTCTGAACCCACATAATTTTAGACGTGGCATCAACTAAGCTTCTGTATTTGGCTTCGACCGTGGACCTTAAAATCGAACGTTATTTCTTGAAACTCCAAGAGAGTAAATGATCTCCATACTACACGCAATACTCGAATATAGACCTTCTATCATCTTCATCACTTCTCCAATCAACATCGAAAAAGACAACAAAAGTGGCGAAGCTACTGTGCTGGGCAGAGAACCATAAACCAAACTCAAGCATTCCTTTGAGATACAACAATATCCTCTTAACGGCACTCTAGCGAGCTGCTGTGGGGCTTTGTATATATTGCGCAATTTTATTCACAACATGCAAAATATTCGGACGTGTGTGACACACATAAAGTAAAACACCAACAATACTACGATACTTCGTAACATCATCAAAAACTTCACTGTTATACTTACGAAGTTTTGGTGAGACGGCTATTAGTGTGTTTACTTGTTTCCTATCATCCATTTGTGTTCCCTGTAATAATTCAGAAACATACTTTCTTTTACTAAGAAAAATTCCACCTGCCCTTGTCTAAGTTTGAATTCCGAAGAAATAATCTAAGACACCAAGATCATTCAATGAAAATTGTCCATCACTACAACAAAACAGTTCTTTAGCGGCATTTTTTAACCCTATAGCGGCGTTTTTTAGCGCCGCTAAAAACTTTACCGGCGCTTAAGAAAGCGCCGCAAGAAATGCTGCTTAAAGCAGCGCCGTAATAGTTCGCGGCGTTTTTAGGTAAAAAAACGCCGCAAAAAGTCAAGATCTATAGTGGCGTTTGTATTTACAAACGCCGCGACTAAGTGTTCTTTAGTGGCGTTTATAATAACAAACGCCGCGACTAAGTGTTCCTTAGTGGCGTTTATAATAACAAACGCCGCAAAAAGTCAAGTTCTATAGTGGCGTTTGTGTTCACAAACGCCGCGAGAACAAGTTCTATAGTGACGTTTTTAAATACAAACGCCGCTAATAAGCGTTCTTTAGTGGCGTTTATTTTTTAAAACACCGCAAAAAGTCGAGTTCTATAGCGGCGTTTATAAACTCAAACGCCGCGAGATCATGTTCTATAGTGTCGTTTTTTAACAAACGCCGCGAATAACACCATATTTCAAAAAAAATCAAATAAAGCATACACATATTATATAATAATTTAAAATGCATTACACATATTAATTATGAAACAACCTGCACAACAGTCTTCCATGTCAGTGTACACACACATGAAAAATCTAAACTATATGTAAACGAAAAAGAAAAACTAAAAATCATAGTCACATGATTTATCCGCAGCAGTTGACCTCTACTGGCCCCTTTCCCTACCAAGTCATGGTCTGCCTTGCTGCATCCATAGGTTCTATGCACAGATTTTCCATTGCTTACTTGTAAAATCTTTTGCTTCTCAACCTGAAATCAGAATAAATTACAAACACCTTCACATGTAAACAATGAACAACAGCTTTTATTTTTAATATTCCTTTTAGGAAAAAACATGTTGAAGGATGTAAAATTAACATACAAAAGATTTCAAGTGAAAAAAAACATGATGTTAAAAAGTTTATGCTAATAGCTACAAGCTTAAAATTCATTCGAGCATAAAGAAAATACTTAAAAAGAGCTTTAAATGTAATAGTATTGCGATACTAAACTCATATCTAGATTCTAGACTATAATATATGAATTGACCAATTTAACATTTCTTACGGGGGTTTCAAAACAAGGAAAAAATGTAACTCATGAAAAGTGTAGAATTGAAGTAGGGAACTGAAAATATGCACCCAAATGCTAAAGATTAAATCCATGAAGGCATCTAACATTTTTTTCCCATTGGTAAAATCTCAATTTGAATTGATGAAGTTAGCATGCCACTGAGATGTCATTACAAAAATGTAACAATGATGAGTAAATTTAAATCAATTACCGGCCTGAAGCTTGGTGGTGACATGATATGCAAAAATGGAGATATCAACACAACTTAGTAAAAAAGACAGTCTTCTTTTTTCCTACGATTTCAACACAGCACTTAATGTGCAAGTACACCACTCCGTCATCAATTTCAATCAAGAATATGCCTCGATTCAAACATGGTACTTAATGCAAAAGTATGCAAATATGTCCCAAGTTTTACAATGAAGATAACAGTACATCCCTTACCAAGACCTTCGCTCTCGATCCAAATATGTCCCTCCATTAAATTTACAAACCTTATTATATCATTATAAAAATGTAGAAAATAAGAAAGATGACTAAAAGTTTACAACACCTACAAGTTAGACAGGTATATTGGTTCGCTCAAAAGTTGTGCAAGGGAAAAAAACGTACCTCTTACAAATAGCAAGGCGTAGTCCGCTGCCACCGGGATTTCGTGTTGCTGTTGATTGATTTTCAGCAAATTTGGTAAACAACTTGAGAATATCTTGGGGGCTAATGATATCCTTATACGATCCTCAAGCCAATCAGAGCCAATGATTTTTGGTAAGTATATGTAGTCATGGAATAGAAACAACTCTCATTGCCAATGATATCCTTTCCGATAACTCAGGCATCCATCAAACAAACACGAATACAAATGCAAAGAGAGGAGGCAAATGAACAGATGGTCATCATAAACAGTCGATCTAAAACAAGTTCATCAAAAACAAGCAAAAGGCATAGAAGCAAGTATATGTAGTCATGGAATAGAAACAACTCTCATTGCCAATGATATCCTTTCCGATAACTCAGGCATCCATCAAACAAACACGAATACAGATGCAAAGAGAGGAGGCAATTTTAAATCCTGTCATAAATTGTTCACGTAGAATAGAAGCGTACCTGTGTGGGTAGTCAACAACTACACCACCAGCAAACCCAGCACGCATTGCATAACTCAAAATTAGCTCACGTTGGGCTAGGTTTTCAGGATATACTTGGAGCACTGCTCTTGCTCCCCTTGCTAAGCATCTATATAATGACCCGAAAAATGCCCTAAAAAGCCATGAGAATCATCACACATTAAATTTGCAGATATACATTTTCAATGCTTCTTTGCTACATTCACACGCCACAAGTTTTGGTATTTCAATGCTTCTTTCTTTCTCTACATGGAAAAAAGATTCTTGCTTAATGTTTCATTGTTTCTATTTTGCTTATCAGTTTATTTGAGAAGCTTAGAACCATCTTTATTCCTGTTTTCTATTTCTGCATCTATGCCTTACTTTTTCTTTCCACAGACCTTATGTTGTTCTGTAATATCTGTTTGAGCCATGAAACTTGAAAATATGAATTACTGTAGGCAACTTCACTTTAGTTGGAACCGTAGAACTATATCTCGCAGCACACAAATTGTAAAATAGATGGCTGATGCGTAATAGGATATCCAAAGACGGAACCGTGAAAATTTGGGTTTAGGAAGTCATTATTTCTTATATTGCGAGCATCAGCTATTCATGTTTTGTATCCATAAACCACTGGCATACAATATGATTTTCTTTTCTCTTAATGTTCAAATACTTCACCCTATTCATGTATTAGAATTCCTACAGTTTTCCCTGTTTC
This sequence comes from Hibiscus tridactylites, assembly GCA_958450335.1. NCBI lineage: Eukaryota > Viridiplantae > Streptophyta > Magnoliopsida > Malvales > Malvaceae > Hibiscus > Hibiscus tridactylites. The sequence goes on along the minus strand of OY288272.1, from coordinate 7,404,606 downwards.
ACAATCACTGACTTCTATAGAATAAACATTTCAGTGTTAAATTTTTAGGGTTTAAAGAAGTACGTGAAGAAGAAAAAAGCCAAATATGAAGTCTTTACCAGCAGCAACACAAAATTCCCAGCACCCACCAGCACTGGTTATATCAACTGCATTCATTTCAAGGATGCTTGTCACAATCATTATTTTATTTCTCTCCATTTTCTAGGCATCCAAACAGAATTTAGAATTTAGAAAGGAGAGCCTGACCTGTTTGCGTTCTCTCGACCTAGCAGCAGATTCTCTGTTCTTGATCATCCTCCCCTGCTTCTGCTGCGTGGCTTTATCCAAAGGAGGTTCCTCCATGGCGCGTCGTTTACCTCTCACCGCGCCTCCACCAGCCTCGTCGACAGACTTATTCACCGGCCGTACGATGGCACCACGACACCCATTCGTGATGACCGACGACGATGACAGACAACGATGATGGAGACAACTAGCGAGGGAGAGCACCGGCGAGAGATTTAGGGATTTCACGATATGTTGATTTGGGGATTTCACGATATGTTAAGGGAGAGAACCAGTCAGAATGAGTTATAATAATGCTCAACTCAAAACGGTGAGTTTCACCTATACCGACGTTTGTTAAATTAAACGTCACTAATACAACATCTTTGGCAGCGTTTTTAAGACCAAACGCCACAAATACAATACCTTTTGTGGCGTTTTTTGAAACAAACGCCACCAATACAACATCTTTTGCGGCGTTTTTTAAAAAAATGCCACTAAAAACGACACCCATTTTAACATTTAAATTAATAAGACGCCTATTGCGGCGTTTCTATAAAAAAAACGCCACTAAAGTATGGGCTATTGTGGCGTTTGATCTACAAACGCCACCAACGGAATAGCTATAGCGGCGTTTCTACTAAAACGCCGCGAAATATGTCATTTTGTGGCGTTTTTTTCCTAAACGCCGCTATATGTTTAAATTTAGCGGCGTTTAATTAAAAAACGCCGCTATATACCAAACTTGGTGTAGTGCATGAAGCTGCCGCTTGACTTATTTAATATGATGTTCAGAACTTCCCGAAATTAAAATATCATCAACATAGACTATGACATACGTAATCACTCCATTATTTTTATAGATAAATAAAGACGTATCGGCAAGTGAACACTAAAATTTTAAGGAGATAAGAAAACCTTGAAACTTAAGAAACCAGCTGTGCAGTGCTTGTCGCAGACTGTATAAAGCTTTCACAAATTTACGCACAAGAGTAGTATCATTCGAACTCTTTTACTCAAATCTTAGCTGCATGAAGACTTTTTATATAATTTTTTTTTCAAAAAAAATAATTAATAACAACTTGATGCACCACCCATTTAGATACTTGATAAAATTCGGGTGGTTGCTCAAATTCAATTCTTATTATTATTAATGATACAAGTCAAATGCTAGATAAAGAAATATAATAAGACATAAACCCTTCTCCGTCAAAAGAGATACTTGATCATTCTTAAACTATTTCTTTTACGAACCAAAAAAAATGTACAAAAACAATGGATGCCAAAAAGAACAAAGGGCATTGAACACATGGCGGATCTTTATCAAATCCAAAATTATATCAAATTAATTATTAAATAGACATCTGACAAATTTATTAATTTGAAAATAATCATATATATTATATTTATTAATATTTTATTACTCATATTTTTAAAATTAAAATTTACAAATCACAAATACTACTTAAATGATTCATATAGATCTCACTTATACAACAAACTTTTGTTAAACATAGTTGCAAGTGAGAAGAGGGATATTGTTTGGTAAAATTTGACAACCCAACATATCTAGTAGTACTGTCTGAAATGTGGGTCAAGTAGAAAATATAATACTAATAATTAAGATAATTTAGCTTGAGATATGCACAAAAATAAGAAAAATACCATTCCCAATTAAAATGAGTTTAATAAAAATAAAGATAATTCAGCAGTTGAAAAGTTAAATGTAAACTCCAATTAAACTCGGAGGAAATCTTAACTTTGTTGCAAAAATGGCATCAAATCATAGTCTCCACTTTATATATATAAAAGTAAGGATTGATTCAATTTGATGTAAAATTCTTTTAAGGATGGATTGATTAACAATGTGATCTTTGTTCAATCGCAGCTAGCATTGGTTATAGCCACGTGGAATTCACCGTGCAAACGTGGAGCTTATTAGGAGAGGGACCCACAAACTTTTATAGTTGAAAACGAAAATTTATATTATGAGTCTGGTTTACCACATGAGTTACTGTCTTATCCAATAAAAATCACCTACTTCACCATTTTTTTTCTCCAATCATTTTTCCTAACTAATAAACATTCACTAATTTTTTATTAAATAGAATCATAACTAATGTGATAAGTCATGTCCATGATATAATTTCTCTTCGAAATAAGTTTTTTAAGGGGTTTATTGAGAATTAGAAAATTTAATAATATTATTAGAGGCCTGTTTTAATGGATTTATTTATTTATTATACACCCAAGGCGTGTAAAAATATAGATGGATCAAAAGAAATATATTTCATTAAAATAAAATAAAACACATACGGATAAACCTAAATATTAAGATTAAATGTAAACCCTTTACATGTTTTCCTATGCCAATGAAGGGCTGGCTGAAACTGTAGGAGAAGAAGATTGGAGTCATTTACCTTTGGCGATGTCGAAAGGTCGGTTTTATCAAATAAAGCACCTTTGATTTATTTCATTAATTATTATTATCTGTTCAAAATAATGTATAGAGTCAAAGAGTATTTGGTTTAATGGAATTTTGAAATTTTATGTTTAAAATTTTTTATAAAAAAATAATATTTTAACTCAAAACTTTAACGGTTAGATTTTTCCCCAACTCAACTCCTTGTCTTTTTTTATTTTATTTTGGCCGCCGACGACGACATCAACTTTGGTGCTAGTCGTCGATCATCGGTGTTTTATTTTTTATATAATTTCTTATTTCTTGCTTTGATTTTTAAATTTTTAAAATTTTTTTCTTTTAATTTCAATAAAATTCGATGTGTTTTGGTTATCTCTTTTTCGCACATATTGTTGCACTTGTTTTTCTGTCTTTATGACACGTCTTTTCTCTGCCTATATGGCACATATCTGTCTCATTACACGTTTTTCGGATACATTTACGGCCGTTTGATGCTCATGTAGTGTTCCTCACAACGTTTGTTTCTGATTTGTGTTTGTCGGTGGTCATGGATGGTTTCATCCCCTTTTATGTTTGTTTCCCCATATAATCAGAAACGGAACGAATCATCAACTTTGGAACCGACGCGAAAGGTATTTGTAGTTTTCTAGCGAGAATTTTAAATAGTTCATGTTTTGACAACTCCTTAGGGATTCTTCCTAGTTCCTATAATGGACTTCTGAGATTTGCTGTGATACAAAAAGAAAATATCTGATTTGATTGGAACAATCTTTTATTTTTTTTAATTTATTACTTTTTTAATATTTTAATGTTGTGAAACCTTTGAAAGGTTGTATTCTTATTTTTTTATTAATAAAATTTTCTGATTTCAAGTTCAAAAAAAATGTTCAAGTTTTAGCACGCGTGATTTTTTTTAGATTTATTCTATTTTATTAATAAATTTGTTTTTATATATTCGAACTATCAATATTATATATTCTATAAATTTTACAAAAATACTTATTGTGTTAATTAATTTCGTAAGATTTTGCCAAGATCTTTACGCCCATAATCATATACGTATTGATGAAAGAATCATTAATTAAAGTAAAGTTTTGTATGAGTGGATTAACGTACAAACATAATTGGTTGAAACGGTGGGAGCAAAAAGTGCAATTACATAAGTGGGAACTTCATAAATCATTAAGTCCGATGCCAATTATTCTTTATTTACCAACTAGCACTATATGCTTTTTGGATATTTCTTATATGATTAAAATAAATAAGGTAAAATATTTATTCAAAATTAAAAAGAAAGTAAATGTAAAGCGGAAAAGATAGATTAAACAATGAAGTGAACACAATAGAAAAGCAAAATAATTAAATAAATAAATTAAAAAAAGTAGAAAATGACAACTTGTCCCAAAGTTATAAAGGAGAAAAATTATAAAAAAGGAAAAATATAGGTATCCGTATCAGGTTAAAATTTATTTTTAAAGTTTGACTGAAACTCATTTTGACATTTATTTTTATTAATATTTTAATTTTTAACGTTTTATTTTGTGTTAAAATAATATTTTTAGATGAAAATCATTAGTTAATTAACACCAACGGCAGTGGTAGAGTCAGAATTTTCATATAGTGAGGTCAGAGTAGACTTTAAGGTACGAGGATTTTCATACTACTACAATATAAATATTGTTGACTCCATACCCAAATAAATAAAGTAAGGTCAATTCTAATATTTATTGGAAAAATTTATACTAACTCTTTAAAAACCCCATATAACTCTTTAAAAATCTAATACCACAACAAATTAAGTGATGTCAATTGACCCCTAAACTATATGTGACTCCGTGATCACTAATCAACGCTTCTTGTTGACGTAGCAAATACATATGGACTGAAGTGCTGATATGATATTGTCATGTACAAATTCTATGTCATTTTAGTTTGATCGCTCTACCCATGTTTAATAATTATTTTGGGTTAAAAATGATATTATCATGTACAAATTCAATTGAACTTTGGTTTGTCAATAACTATTAAACATGAGTGGTGCGATGCAAACTAGCTTCATGTGCCAACTTGAGGTGTATAGTGAAAATGTATATATTGTAGATAATATATAATCTATTGTAATTAGCATGCTTTTAGGAATACAAATTTTGGGGTGATTTTCTCTTGTATACATTCGTGCAACTAAATGGAAAGAAACAGAAATTGACTTTCGACAGAACCTATTCTACAATTCTAATGGTTATATAATTTTTTTGTAAAAATATAAAAAAAGAACACAGTATTTTAAATAATACTCACTGCACTTGTATATACCAATAATCTTAGAAATTTCCAAACGCAATGAGGTTATTTTATTTTAATCAGGCGGTAGTTTACTGAAGAAAAAGAAGGCAAAACGTTGGGATTTCATTGAATTAAGTTAAAACTTAAAAGGTTAGTTATATGTCTATTTTTATTGATTGTTGACATAACAGTTTAGAAATCAATTGTCCTGTCCAGCACCAAACACACAACATATGTTTATGTCCTTACATTTTTTTTTGGATCAAAATGTTTATGTCCTTACATGGTTTGCCTCCATTTCAAACTTTCAATTCTACACACAGAATGATGGTCAGCGTTGTGGGAACAGTTGAGTAAGTTTTCGCAGCATATTTTAACATCAAATAAATATCCCTTTTATTTGTGGGTTTTGCTATACACAATTATTTGATCTATGCATAAAAAATAGTAAATATCTATAATTAATATTTATATAATGAAATTTAGTACAATATTTAATATATAATTAATTGTAGATATAATTAATACTCAACAAAATTTTTGAACTCATTATTTAGTTGGTTTGTTGACATTTAATTAATACCTTAAACTTCAAACTCCAAAACATAAATTAATTTTTTTGAATAAAAAAAAATTCTACAACGGGCGACGAACATTGTTGAACACCACTACCGACGAACACCATTAATTTTTTTAAAATTTTAAAAAACTAAAGGACTAGAATTATAATTAAAATTATCTCTTAAAAAATAAAAATCAAATTTAATAGTTATTTTATAATATTTTTAATAGGTTAGAATCAAATATACACAATTCTCTTAAACCCTAACAAAATCAATTTCTTAAAAAAAATAGAAATCAGTTTATAATTTTTTAATAGATTAGAATCAAATATACCCAACTCTCCTAAACCTAAACCCTAACAAATTCAACCCTCATATTTTTAATAGGTTAGGATTTAGGTTTAGGACAGTTTGGTATATTTGATTCTAATCTATTAAAAAATTATAAACTGATTTCTATTTTTTTTAAGAGATTGATTTTGTTAAGGTTTAGGAGAATTGGTTATATTTGTTTCTAATCTATTAAAAAATATTATAAAGTAACTATTTAAATTTGATTTTTATATTTTAAAGGATAATTTTAATTATAATTTTAGTTCTTTAAATTTTTAAATTTTAAAAAAAATTAATGGTGTTCATCGGTGTTCATCGTTAGTGGTGTTCATCAATGTCCGTCGCACGTGATAGACTCACCCGAATAAAAAATATAAATTAATTGAATATCAACAAACCAACTAAATTAATCGAATCAATTTTTTTTAGGATGAGTCTATTACGTGCGACGAACATTGATGAACACCACTAACGATGAACACCATTAATTTATTTTTTTAATTTTAAAAATTTAAAGGACTAAAATTATAATTAAAATTATCTCTTAAAAAATAAAAATCAAATTTAATAGTTACTTTATAATATTTTTAATAGGTTAGAATTAAATATACCCAATTCTCCTAAACCCTAACAAAATCAATCCCTTAAAAAAATAGAAATCAATTTTTTTAAATCTATTTGATAGAAATCAGTTTAAACCCAAATTTAATAGACACGACAACCATGTGAACAGGCGGGTATATTTGATTCTAATCTATTAAAAAATTATAAATTGATTTCTATTTTTTTAAGAGATTGATTTTGTTAGGGTTTAGGAGAATTGTGTATATTTGATTCTAACCTATTAAAAATATTATAAAGTAACTATTAAATTTGATTTTTATTTTTTAAGAGATAATTTTAATTTTAATTATAATTTTAGTCCTTTAGATTTTTAATTTTTTTTAAATTAATAGTGTTCATCGGTATTCATCGTTAGTGGTGTTCATCAATGTTCGTCGCCCGTTGTAGAATTTTTTTTATATCAAAAGATAATGAAACGATATATCCGTGAAATTAATAAAGAGAGCTTAGATTCATGCACATTGTCCCAAAACCTAGGATAACATCCATGCAACCTTGTAATAAGCTGGAGAATGTATATATTTGTTGATCTGATTGAAAACAATATATATAGCCTATAGGTGTGTGTGTGAGATAATGAAACGATAACTAAAGCGAAAAAAAAAACACATAAGAGATCAGAAGATAAGGGGAGCCAAAGGGAAAGTTAGATTAGGATTAGATTAGATTAGGATTAGGGATAGGATAGGATAGTGGATGACCCAACAACACGTGTCATAATTACTCATGGAGATCCAAAAGTAATGAGATAAATCGTGGCACTTTTTTTTTATATCAAAAGTCTTAATCCGCATTTGCAACCGAAAGTTTTGCATGACCGTTAATCTGGCAGTTAATTCGGTCCCACTTTGTCTTGTCTCTGGGGTCCATCTACAAAAGTATTTGGTCTTTGTTTAAGAATTAAGATGCACTTATAGCTAACAGATGATAGTAGACTTGTAGCAATTTGTAGTAGTTGATTGTATAAAATATTTAATAAAATTAATTAAAATTTGATAGTTGTTTGTTGGTTTGAACGAGTAAAAGTGATATATAATAGCATGATTATATTTAATATTTTTAATAAAAAACTTGATTCTATTAAATAAAAAAATTCAACAAATACAACACACCAAAATCATAGAAAAACCTTGGGGACAAGTCCACCAAGAATACCCTTAAATATGTTTTCATCTTTTATAAAAAAAAAATTCAACAACCTTCATGAAAATTTACATGCATCTTCCAAATAGATGTTATATTGATACATGTGTGGAGATCAAAAAAATAAATCTTATATATTACGTTGCTAACAGTTCTAATTGTATTGTCAAACTACTATTGTTAAGCATATTTGAAGGATGTATACATTAATTTTTTATTTTTAAATTTATCTTTTAATATAATTTTATTAGTTATTAAGTTTAAATGATATGTGAATTGAGCTCATGTATTAATCACGTCTATTTAAAGCGAAAGTAACTATTTAAATATATACATGAAAATATGTTTTATTAACATATCTAAGTTATTTAAATTTAGTTTATTTAGAGAACCTTCAATGATAAAAGAATATTGTTAAATCCTTTTATTTTGACGCAGAATTTTGTTTACCAAATATGAGCTTTATTTCTACCTTCGTTGGTTGAAATATGTGATGAGTCATAAACTCATAATTGGAATGAACACTTTTAAATGAACTTAATGTTCTTAAGTTTTGATTTTAGCATGAATGTGATGTAATTTTTTCTTCTATTTAATTTTAAAAAGATTTTTAACGAAATTCATGTCTATATTATTTATTGTATGTTCTCGATCAGTAAACACATACAACTTTTTTCCTTTAAAAAAATATTTACACTTTTTACTTACGAAATAGATTACTAAGATAGCAAACGCCTTTTAAATACCAAGGAACAAAACGATCGTTGGTGTTTCTAAGTTAAATGCGTTTGGCGTTATATAAAAAAATTTGATTAATAAATATATAATGAATAAAATATTATTTTTTAATATTAATTTAGTACTATTATAGATTATAAATTGTATTTTTCTATTAAAAAATTTCTCAATACTCGTACATTTTTAACATTTTAACATGATTAAAAGGTAGTATCATTTAAATTTAATAATAGATAAAATTATATTAAAAATGATTTTATAAATAGGAAATTAATATGTACATCCTTGAATATACTTAATTATGTTATTTAAAAATTAATTATTTTTATAATCTAGTACATATATAGATATCAAATATTAATAATCAATAAATTATTCAAACAAGTATTTACTATAAGGATGAGTCTACCACGTGCGTCGAACACCGCTGAACACTACTAACATTGAACACCGCTGAACACCATTAAATTAAATAATAAAGATTAAAAATCTCAAGGACTCAACATACAATTATAAATTTTTTAAAATAAAATTTTAAGTAGATTATTTTCCATATATATATTATATTTTTATTTTTTTTAAATGTTTAGATCAAATATCAAACATAGTCAATAACTAAATTAAAAAACTTAAATCTTTTTCCCAAAATTAGAACCCTAAATCTTTTTCCCCGAATCATGATTTCATCTAATGTTTTGGGATCTTCAAGCATTCACTTCCAATGTGTTATCTCCATTCTCCTACCTTCTATTTTGACTTTTTTTCTTCGAATTATGAAACTTTTTACGTCAATGCAAATTTCCAAAACATTGCACTTGTTTTTTTGTTGATTTTTTTCTTCTGTTTTGACGATAGTAATTGAAGATTGATATTGTTGGTTTTGAGTTTCTTAGGTGAATTAATATTGATATTTTTTAAGCGATAATAGCTGGTAATTGATTTCATTATTCAAAAAATAAATATTTAACGACCGAAATTTATTTATTTAAATTCACAGGCAGCCTAAATTAAAAAAAAAGTTTTGACAAGATATGAAATCATGATTCAGGAAAAAAATTAGGGTTTTAATTTGGGGAAAAACTTTAGGTTTTTTAATTTAGGGATTGATCGTAGTTGGTATTTGATTCAATTATTTGAAAAAAAATAAAAATATAATATATATGAAAAGTATTTAATTAAATTTTTATTTTTAAAAAAATTATAATTGTATGTTGAGTCCTTAAGATTTTTAATATTTATTATTCAATTTAATAGTGTTCAGCGGTGTTCAACATTAATAATGTTCAGCAGTATTCTACACACGTTATAGAATTTTCCTTACTATAATCATGTTCTTATAAATCATTTGGTTGTTCAAATGAGCAAATAATTATTAGCTATCAGTTAAATTTTTCAAACACTTTTTACAATCAGTTAATGTAATCAGGTAATGCAATCAACTTGTCAAATCAGTTAATACAATCAACAAATTAAATCAGTTAATACAACCAACTAGTTAAATCAGTTAATGCAATCAACTATCAAACTATCAATCAAACAGAGTAATTTTTTTTTTAAATTTTGACATAAATACATCTTTTATATTCTTGATTCTATTAGTTTAATATTTCCATTATATATATATATATATATATTAAGCAGTGGCGGAGCCACATGTAGCTGCGGGGTCAATTGACCCCACTTGATTTGTTGTTGTATTAGATTTTTAAATAATTTAATGGTATTTTTAAGGAGTTAATATAAAAAAATTTCATAAAAATGTTAGAATTGACCCTACTTGATTTGATTGGGTATGAGATCAACAATATTTATATTGTAATGATATGCGAATCTTTGTACTTCATATTTTATTCTGATCCTCTATATAAAAATTTTGACTCTGACACTAATTATAAGTTTTATACTATTTGATATAATGTAATATATAAGACAAAATAGTGCTGCTCACGAAATTAGTCGGATAGACGAAAATAGAGTCAAAATTGATTAACGTTTTAAGACAAATTGTTTGTTAAATGACTTCATTAATGCAAATATCAAATCTGACCGCTCAATTTGATGTGTTGTTTTCAATAGAGAGATTTAATTATCATTTTTAAAATAAAAACATATACTTAACTCTTAAGTCTATTTTTTTCCTACCCTCTCAAAAATTAAATGGACTATACTAACAAGTATTGGGTGCATTGGTAATGCACATTGCACTTCCAAAGGAAAGACACGAGTTCAATCCTTGAAGACAACATTGTTAGGAGAGATAGCCCGCACCTTAAATATAGACCATAAAACGAACATACATATTATAAAAAAATGGACCCTTAAGGTTGAATATGTAACTCAACCCTTAAATATACATAATTTGATACTTATGATTTGCATGTAAGTGAAAAATAATAGTTATTAATGGGATGGATAGAGAAGGCGTTGAAGGTGTGTCTCGCATACATTAGCCAAGAATGTGTTCGCATGCGTTAACCTAATTTGAAATTAACTATAATATTTTATTTTGATACGAAGGTGGCACATTATTGTTTAATTCGTAACAAAAACAACTTGCTTTCTTGGTTAGATTCCGTTGGGTGCCGTGGTTCAAAGCTACCCATCTAAAGGAACATATTTCGATTGAAAGCCTCGTAATGGATCCGAATCTTGTTAAGCACTTTATGTCTAGGAAAAAATCTGCAGGGACGCCCACTAGCTGGTCTCCACTATTGAAGATTAGTCTAGTCGTGCCTTCATAGTTTGTTACACTCTGTTATTTTTTGGTTGTTTTTTGGTTGTTGATTAGCTGTATTGGTTGTTATTTTCTGTAACAGAATTGGGCCCTATCTGCTGAATACAGCTGATAGACTTTCTAGTCATCAGCATTAACAGATGGGCTATATAAACCCATATGGGCACTGGCCCAAATTATCTTGTTTGGCCTACATTTTGAATAATCAGAATTCTCAAAAAATCCCCAATTTCACTTCTAGGTTATTTCTCTGTAATTGTCGTTCTTCATCAATCTTCTTCTTCTTTCTTTCTTTTCATCTCTTATTCCTGTTGTTCATCTTCTCCGGCCACCATCAATATGGTATCAGAGCTAGCGATCGTCGGACCTTTTACGGTGTTTGATGCGGCGGTTTCATTTTGCTGAAGATTGACTGAGATTCGGTTCTCTGAGTGGTTTGCACGATCTGTGTGATTCAAAATGGCTCCAGAAGTTGCAGATGCTTCGAATATTTCAGACGGTCTTGAAGCTCTTCAAATTGATCAGAGCGCTTCAACATTTGCAAACAAACAAGTCAGTATCAAGCTTGATGACACTAATTTCCTACTTTGGAAACAGCAAGTGGTGTTGATGATACGAGGACAAGAGTTAGAGCATTACCTTGATCCTGAAACACCAATTCCACCAAAAGTTACCAAAGATGCTTCTGGCAAATTAGTGCTCAATCCTGATTTCCGACGATTCAAGAAGGAGGACAATGCCCTTGCGTCTTGGCTCCTCTCGACTGTGAGTGCAACAGTGTTACCGCGTCTTGTAGGAGCTGAAACCTCTTCAGCTATTTGGTCAGCCATTCTGAATCTCTACTCTAAATTTTCCACCACAAAAATTATGAATCTGCATTTTCGACTGCGTGCTTTGAAGAAAGGATCACTGTCGATCCGTGAGTACACCACACAAATCAAGGAGATTTGTGATCTCCTTGCTACGAGCGGTAGCCCTGTTGCTGAAGTAGAACAAATCGCTACGGTGCTCAACGGATTGTCGGCTGAGTTCGATCCGTTTGTTGCTGCAATCACTATGAGTCGTGAATCATATACATTGGAGTCTGTCACATCGGGGCTTATTGATGCTGAGACTAGAATGCTTGACTCAGTTCGTGTACCTGTAGGTATCAATCTTACTCAGTTTGAAGAAGATAAGACCAGATCTACTTATGGGAGTAATAGAGACGGCTCAAAGTATCAGTTTAACCCTAGATCGTCAAGGAGTGATCAATCTGCAACAAGATTTAGGGGCAATCGCCCGCGTCTGCAATGCCAGCTTTGTGGGAAGCTAGGTCACCTTGTGGATAGGTGCTGGCACCGTTTTGATCAAAACTTTAAAGGGGTCATGTCTCAACAGTCAAAACTTGTGGATACTTCTAATACTCAGGCCAATGTGTGTCATTTTGCTGAGGGTGATGACACTGTGTGCTATAATCCTTTTGTGGGCTTGAATGCTAACACTGCTGATACTAAGCTTGAGGAGTCTACAGATACGGTTCATGTGAACTCCATTATTGCACAAGGTATTCTCACTGTGGATGACAGGTGGTTCCCTGACTCAAGGGCCACTCACCATGTTACAAGGAATGCTGCTGGTGCTAAACAAACCTATGCAGGGAATGGTAAGGTCTTCTTGGGAGATGGATCTACTCTTAGTATTTCACATATTGGTAATTGCCATATATCTACTGCTGGTAAATCATTGCTTCTAGATCAACTGTTACATGTACCTAAAATTACAAGGAATTTATTATCTGTCTCACGTTTCACTGCTGATAATAACGTTTACTTTGAGTTCCATGTTGACAGCTGATGTGTCAAGGATGAGGTAACAGGTGCCATACTTCTTTGTGGCTCACTTGTGGATGGACTGTATTGCTTTCCTCTTGTTAGTCATTCTCCTGCCTCACATGCTAGTGTTTATCATACTTCTCATGCTGATAATGTTGTGTCTGCCACTGCCTCACATGCTGATAATGTTGTGTCTGCTACTACTTCACCTACTGATAATACTGTGTCTGCTTCTGCTTGTTCTGCTACATCTGCATCTTCATCTAGTTCTGTTAATAAATCTGCTATGCAGTCAGTGTATTGGTTGTGGCACCAGAGATTAGGTCACCCTTCCCATCATGTTGTTAGCATTGCTCTTAATAGATCTTTTACTGTTGATAAACACTTACTCTGTACTGCCTGTCAACTTGGAAAGAATCATAGACTTCCTTTTCACTCTTCTAGCACTGTTTACTCTAGACCATTTGAGCTTGTTGAGGCTGATGTATGGGGCCCCTCACCTGTTAAATCATTAGGATTTCAGTATTATGTTTCCTTTATAGACATGTACTCCAAAAACTGCTGGATATATTTGTTGAAAGCAAAATCTGAGGTTGTAACTGCTTTTAATATGTTTCTTGCTGTTGTTGAAAATCAGTTTACTTCTCATTTGTGTGCTTTACAAACTGATGGAGGTGGAGAGTTCACAACCTTGTCCTCTATTTTAAACTCTAAAGGAATTCAACATAGGGTAACCTGTCCTTACACATCTGCTCAAAATGGTGTTATAGAGAGAAAACATAGACATATTGTAGATACAACTTTGACTCTGTTGGCTAATGCTTCAGTACCTCTTCAATACTGGTCTTTTGCTACTTTAAGTGCTGTATATCTCATAAATAGACTGCCATCTGATAACTTAGGTACTGTGTCCCCTCATGAGAAACTTTATGGTAAAAAACCTGATTATCAGTTCCTTAGAGTGTTTGGGTCTCAGTGCTTTCCTTGTTTAAGGGATTATAATAGACATAAGTTTGCCTTTCGAACTAAACCCTGTGTGTTTCTTGGTTATTCTCCCAAATATCATGGTTACCAGTGTATGGACTCTTCAGGTCGTGTGTATGTATCCAGAAATGTCAGGTTCAATGAGACTATCTTTTCTTTTGCCTCGCCTGCTTCACCAAACACTCCACTATCCTATACATCTGCTCCTCTTGATTTGCCTAAGTTTGATGCTTCTGTTCAGACACAACATATTTCTGACACTGATGCTCACACTGAAATTCCTGTTGACGTTCGTGGTTCTACTGAATGTACTAGTAAGTCAGACACTGGTTCTCCTGAATGTGTTGGTATTTCAAATGCTGTAGAGGACACTAGCTCTGCTGATACTGATCCTACAGTCTCTACTTCCTTCAATGATGCTCCTCATTCAGAAAATATCACCTCATCATTTGATACTTCAACCCCACCTACTTCTACACATTCTCATGTTGCTACTGATGCCCGTAATCTTGATCAGTCTGTTGATAAGGCACCAGTGCCTGGTTCCCCTCACATTGACTCTCTCTCCTCTCCTGAGACTGTTGGTGAATCATTTGAACATACAGTCTCATTTCAACCTAATCTCCTCCCACTTCCTTCCGATCAACTTGCAGCAACATCCGGTGCTTCTTCTCCTCCACATACATTAGAGGTTGCTGGTGAATCATGTGATAAAACAACCTCCATTTCGGCTACTCAAGTTGAAGGCCATACATATCTTCCTACTACTTTAAGAGGCTTACATTCTTCTTCTTACCTAGACCCTTCTCCTGATTCTCTTCCTACTGAGGCTGTTGTTGAATCATATGAACATGCAGCCTCCTCTAATGCTCCTCTACCTGTTGCTGATCTTTTCCCTGATGAACCAGCACCTATGGCTTTTCCCAATCCTCTATCCACTAATACTCATAGGATGATTACAAGGAGCAAAGATGGTATTTACAAGCCTAAAGTTTACAACACTGAACATCATTTCACTCCTACTTCTGTTCATCAAGCCCTTACACATCCCAAATGGAATGAAGCAGTACACTGTGAGTATGATGCCTTACTTCAGAACCAAACCTGGGAGTTAGTGCCTCTGCCACCTGATAGGAAACCTGTTGGTTCCAAATGGCTTTTTCGCATTAAACTCAACTCGGATGGGTCTGTTAACAGATATAAGGCTAGACTCGTTGCCAAGGGCTACTCCCAAATTCCAGGTTATGATTTTGGTGAGACATTCAGCCCTGTTATCAAGTTCTTTATAGTTAATGTTCTCTTGTCCATATCTGTTGTCAATAACTGGAAGGTACATCAAGTAGATGTGAATAATGCTTTTTTAAAGGGGGAACTAACAGAGGATGTTTATATGAGTCAACCTGAGGGCTTCGAGCAACAATCTTCTGATGGTACTATTCTTGTCTGCAAGCTTCGTAAGGCTCTCTATGGGCTTCGCCAAGCTCCTAGAAACTGGTTTTCTAAACTTAAGGATTTTCTTTCCAGTCTTGGTTTTCAATGCTCAAGTGCTGATTCATCTTTATTTGTTCATCATGCTTCTACTGTGGTTACATACATTGCAGTTTATGTTGACGATATTTTAATCACGGGTGCTTCTGATGATTATATTCAGCATGTCATTCATGAGTTAGATACAAAGTTTTCTCTTAAGGATCTTGGTTGTGTTCATTACTTCTTGGGCATTGAGGCTGTTTATTGCTCTGGTGGTTTGTTTCTGAGTCAAAAAAAGTTTGTTGAAGAACTGTTGTTCAAAACAAACATGCATACTTCTACATCTGTTGATACACCTATGGTCTCTTTTCCCAAACTTAGTAAAGCTGATGGATCTCCTTTCTCTGATCCGAAACTGTATCGTAGCACAGTGGGAGCTCTTTTATATGTTTGTCATACTCGCCCTGATTTGTCTTTTGCTGTGAACAAGGTTTCACAATATATGCAAGATCCTACTGATATACATTGGAGTGCAGTCAAAAGGATTCTTCGGTATCTAAAGGGTACTATTGAATATGGGCTTTGGTTTTCTACTCAGTCTTTACCTTTGCAACTGCAAGTTTTCTCTGATGCAGATTGGGGTAGTGATATTGATGACCGTAGATCTATCTCTGGTCATTGTGTGTGCTTGGGTTTACATCTCTTATGTTGGAGTTCAAGGAAGCAGCGTTCTGTCTCGCGGTCTACAGCAGAGGCAGAATATCAAAGCCTAGCTGATTCTACATGTGACTTATTGTGGGTTCAAGCTGTTCTTCAAGATATGGGAATTCTTCTGTCTGATGTTCCACAAATCTGGTGCGATAATACAAGTACGGTGGCTATGGCTGCCAATCCCGTTCTACATGCGAAAACTAAGCATGTAGAACTAGATCTTCACTTTGTTCGTGAAAAGGTTCTTCGTCAACAACTTGTGGTTAATTACATACCTGCACAAAGTCAAGTAGCTGATATCTTCACCAAGCCACTGCCTACTGCTAGATTTCTTGAATTGAGGAAGCTTCTCAATGTCTGGTCTTTATCTCAAGTTCAAGGGAAGCAAGAAAGCAGGGGAAATATTGAAGTATAGGCTTCAGCCGGGAAGAAAGAAAGCAGGGGAAATATTGAAGATTAGTCTAGTCGTGCCTTCATAGTTTGTTACACTCTGTTATTTTTTGGTTGTTTTTTGGTTGTTGATTAGCTGTATTGGTTGTTATTTTCTGTAACAGAATTGGGCCCTATCTGCCGAATACAGCTGGTAGACTTTCTAGTCATCAGCATTAACAGATGGGCTATATAAACCCATATGGGCACTGGCCCAAATTATCTTGTTTGGCCTACATTTTGAATAATCAGAATTCTCAAAAAATCCCCAATTTCACTTCTAGGTTATTTCTCTGTAATTGTCGTTCTTCATCAATCTTCTTCTTCTTTCTTTCTTTTCATCTCTTATTCCTGTTGTTCATCTTCTCCGGCCACCATCAATATCCACCTCCGGTTGGCTTTCTAAAATTAAACTTCGATGGTGCTTTCTGCGTTGCGTCGGGTTGCAGAGGTATCGGAGGCTTATTGAGAGACTCGAGAGGTGCTACACTCTTGGAATTTTCGCTACCGTGCGCTTGTGGCCCTCCCGCACTAACGGAGCTGGCAGCGATCAAGGAGGGGCTTGAGCGTTTTCAGCAGTCTACTTGGACGGGGCATGGAAGGTTAGTACTCGAAATAGATTGCAAGACTGTTTTCGACTGGTTATCGGGTGCTTCGGCCCCCTTGGTCTGTGCTGATTCGGAGGTACTTTCAGTATCGGAGAGGATGTATAGAGGCTTGGAGAGAGCAATTGCACCCTCATTTTAGGGAAAATTTAATGTAGTGTTAATTTTTCTTTAAAAATTAATTTAATGCATAAAAAAATAGATGTATGCATACCTACTTAAGAAAAAAATTGAACCCATTCTTAAATATTTAGATCTGTAACTGGTTTTAATTAGTATGAAATCATTGTCATTAAACTGAACCTAATTAGAATTCAACAATAATTTCATGTCTTCTTTATTTAAAAGATAAACCAAGGGGAATAAAACAAACAAATAAAAGTAGCATGCCAATTTCTTCATCCAGTCACTGTCGAATATCTTTCTTTCCATGTCATATTGACTCCATATCCAACCAAACTCACTTATTAGAACCCACATTAAAATGTATCATTTAATTTGTACAATCATCTTTAAAAAATAACTTCTAATCGCATAAACTTCGAATTCCCAGGATTTATTTATTTATTTACATGTGAGGCTATTTGCTAAACCAAAAACAAACAAAAAAATTGATTTTGAGTTCACTTTTTTTCTTCACAAATATAAAAGAAGAGATAAGTCTTAATAAAACATTTGATTAAGCAGTAAACCCAAATGGGAATGTTTTAAAATAATGTTAGAATTGACATGATGGTTTATGATAACAGGATTGAATTTGTCGTGTCGGAAAAGAATTTGCGAGCATGCTATGTTTTGCTAAAGGTCCGACTCAAAAGGAGCAGAAAAGAAAATAAATCCAAAAGTGGCCCTTTTTAAATTTATATAATATCCGAAAAATTAAAAAAAAAAGGGAAACAAGGGGCAATCATATGTCCCATCAAAGAACATAAAACTGCCCCATACTTTGTTTCGTTCCTGGCAATTGGCTGGCAACCAACATTCACCACATCGATCTCCCCTTCCCATCAATTTGTTAAATTTTAGTCTAAATTCATATAAATTTTTAATATCTTTATAATACGCGCACACGTACTTTTCAGACAAAACGAATTAAATTCAAATTTTTTAAGATAAATATTATTCTTTTTTATTAAAATTATTTGTTGAGTTCGAATCCTATTTATTATTATTGTTAAATTCATATTATTATTATTATTATTATTATTGCTAAAAATTGATTTATTTATAAATTTATCCCAACTTTCAAACATTTATATTTTACTTTTTAGTCTCAAATTTTGGCTCCATGACTGTTTGTATTAGATTGTGTTCGAATTTATTAAAAACAAAGAAAGAAGGAGAAAACAACCTTATTGGCAGGTGGGTCAGCAGAAGTAGTCAAATCCAAATTGTCAAACAATGGGCCGACCTGTAAAGCGTGATAATCAACTACATGCGCGTATAGGAAAAAAGACACAAGTCCACGGCCGATAGTTTTGCTGCCAGTTGGATTACCAAAGCTTGCCTCCCTTTTTCTCCCCTTCTACTTTATGATTTTCGATATTCGATAATTATATTCAAATTTAAGTATTTACGATCGAGTTAACACTAAAATAAAATCAGGTTCAAAGTTATTATCAATGAATATTAGTTCAATAAAGGTTGTAAGGGTTAAAGTTGAATTAGATAAATATAATACAAAATTAGGTACTTAAAAAGACATCAAACTTTTAACTTGCAAGTCCCAGAGTGATTAGGATTTTGGCCCCACAAAGCCAGGGCAAAAGTTTGCAAATAATTTAGTGGTAAATCTGCACTACCTACCAAAACACCCTTCAATTTCATGCTCCTAATTTATTCCTTCCTTCTGAATTCTGATGTTTGTTTGATGACAAGGGACAATTGACGCCAGCTCATTGCGTTACCCCCTCTTGCTTTTTTTATTGAACAGATACTGCATTACGTTATTAAAAGGTTAAAAATTAAAATAAATATTATTTTATAATTACACTAGTATATTAAAAAAATAATATAATTATACCAGTATATTAAATGGACACAATTAAAATCTATAAGCAAACTCAATAAAATAAATAATTAATAAAAAAATTTAGGTTTTCAGTTAATCATGTGTCCACGTTGAACTCTTACTGCATTCATCATTGTTTTCACATCATCATTATTTTTAGTTTAACTGCTAGTATTCGATTTATTGCTAATTATTTTAGATTGAATTTTACTTAGGCTTATTATGAGGTTGACCCTCTCAACCTATTTTTTCTCCATTTATAACGTTAAATTTGAACCCTTAACCTTACTTAAGGGACCTAACATTTTATCTCACTAGGCCAACCGTTTTATTGATATTTGATATCATTATAATGAAAATAAAGCTGAATTAGTGTGATAAAATTATGCACACTATGGAATGATTGAAATATGATATAATATAATACTTATAAAAAAGAAATATGATATAATAATATTAAAGGGTTTATTAAATGAGTAAAAAATATATTAATTTATAGATAAAAACGAGAATGCAACATGAACATGAATTTTAATATATTTTTTATAAAAAAAATAAGTCATAACATTCTTTATTAAGGATATAACACAAACACAAAATCAACACACAAATAAATTTCTCTTTATACCGAATCATTGCAACAAATTATGTGAAGATGGCATCATGCAAATAATAAGAATGTGAACATGATTGATATACACGTGTAGGTATGCCAAATTCAACATGGAAAAAATTAATATAAATTTAAAATAATTAATTTGAATGTATGAAAAATAACATGAACATACAAATAATGTGAATAGCAACTAAACACGTTTCTAAATACAAAATGGAAAAAAAAAATATGACTTGTCATGTTATAAACCGAGATAAAGAAAGATCAATTTCCCCTGATTAGCAATGTAATTTGAGGGACATTTTTCAAAATCCAGATTAAAATTTCAGTATGATATTTAAATTAATTTATAACATGTAGACTGGTTATATTTTAAAATAAATTATTAACCTAAATATTAACAGTCTAATACCTATATATAGTGCCAAAAGAAAAACTGGCAGAGTGTCGACGAACATATTAACATAAGAACCTTGCAAGATCTGCTAGGGTTTTGGAAAAACAGAACCTTAGACACAGTTTTGGTCGGTCTATTATTTTAAAAAACGAGAGACAAACTTGTTTCGCAGAGCAGAAAAGAAAAGAAAAGAAAAGAAAAACACGTAATGTTAGCCAAACATCAAGCCATGTGCAATTGTGGCAGAAACGAACCAAAATAAATAAATCAACAACATCGGGATTCATTCAAGTTTCCAGACAAAAATATTTCCCTTGAACTGCATGCAAAATTATGTAGTACTATATATCATATATGTTTTTCAGTGTTAGGTGTAGAAAACAACAACACAGAATCAAAGGTAGCCATTGTTGGAGGAGGAGATCGCATGTGAAAGGTAGGGAGATTGTATGTGGCCCTTTTTTCTTTATTTCATTTGTTATTAATGGAGTCCCTACAACGTATCAACTTCTGCAGTTCCGTTGATGTGATGTCACGTGGCTAAAAGGGAGAGAGTGATGCCGGTCGGCACACGTGTGGTGTCCACCTTCCGACACAACAGCCTTCGTGGTGGCTGCTGACTGTGTGAGTGAGACTGTGAGAGGGAAAGGCCATATACTTAGCCATGAGGGTTTGTGTAGTAAAACCAGTGGTTTGCATAAAGAGCGTAATCGACACATTAGGTTTTGGGGATATGTATCCGTGGATGTTTCTTGTTGGGTCGACGGCTACCGCTTTTATTTTTCACTTTTTTTAGTACATTTTGCTAAAGTGAATTGTATTTCCCCCCCCCCCCACTTTTTATTACCTTTGGGGAAAGAGGAAACTCTCTCTAGTCTCTAATGTCACTCTAGGAAAAAATTTCCGGTCCCTTTTTGTGTTTTCTTTTTTGTGTTTCAAGATTAAATTTTAATTTTTAAGTACTAAACTTAAATTTAAATCCTACACCTTACACTCAATACTCTAAACTCTAACAATAAGTTCTAACTTCAAACTATAATCCTAAGTCCTAAATTTAATTATTTTAATGATGAGGCATAAATAGAAATACGGAAAAAGAACATATAATTTCTATAAGTTTATTTAAGTTAATATTTTTATTGATCGATCAATTTAATTTTAAACCCTAAAACAATCTAATAAAGTTAAATTTGAATAGAGTTGTATTATTGCTTAATTAAGAACATATAATGTAAATTATTTTTATTCGTTGTTTAACTTCATATAAGAACAAGTATATTTGACCGGTTGGCCAATCGACTTGTATTTGTTCCCTCATATTTTCTTAGGTTATGTGTTCTAGACCCGCTAGGAGCACCTCTTTTCTTCCATTAGAGTCTCATCCTCTCTAGGTAGGATTAAGATTAGATTTAAGATTTGTAAAAAAACTTCACATAAAAAACTTTATTTATAAAGTCATAAAAACAATAATTATGTTATTCAATAAATATAAAAGAAAGATGTTGACTTAATTTTTTTTGGAAGTTTAATGTTCAAGTTAAAAAAATATGTAGTTGAATTACCAAAATAAAAACACACTAAAAATTGGATGACAAACCTTACCTTTAAAATAGGTTATTTTACAAATATACAATTTTTATTTTAAAAATGTTTATGTATTTACATATCTAGATTTTATGCAATTTTTATTTTTTATAATTTTTTAGATCAAATCGATAGATTTTATAAATTTTGTTGGATGAAATTGTTAAATTATTTATAATTAGTATTAAATTAAAAGAATGTGCAATTATTAAAGATTAAATAAATTATTATACCAATTAAAAACATGTTATTTTCAAAGGCCAAGGGCTAAAACAATATAAAAGCGTAACGTTAATGACTCAAACATAAACACAGTAATAATTGGATGACTAAATAGATATGTTATCCTAAAATATGTAACAATAATGTATTTTATAATGAAATTCAAATAAAAACATCTTTGTATTGTTTAAAGACCAAACTTGTTTTTAAACTCAACTCAAATTAAACTGGAAGAATATAATCCGACATGCAATCTACCATTTTATCTTCGAACATAAAAATAAGAAGTTTGGGACTTGGGAGAATCTTGCATCCTCAGAAACCTCATTTTCTGATCACTTATACGACTGATTTTTTTTTAAAAATACCAAGCACCCCCTCCCTAAAAGTAAATAGTTAAATAAACGGCCTTAGCACGTGACGAATTCTTGAACCTGATGGCCATATAATATAAGAATCTCCTTTATTTAACAAAGTAACATGAGATTCAAAAATCAAAATATTCTCACTCTCCCTTGATTACTCCAGTCACTTGTTTGAAGAATCTAATTCCATGGATAAATGAATTATACGAAACAATTATAATACATGTTGTTTTTGTTCAAATTTTATCGTATGATTCGAGTTG